>JAJAQA010000007.1:47963156-47965656 GCA_021464565.1 Rutilus rutilus
CCTCACACACACACACCACTAACAACAGCACAGAGGATCATTTCCATATCACAGCACAAACATTTACACACTCAGATCCTTCAAAACCAGTTTCTCTGTTCATTAGCAAGAGCATCTGCATCTCGGAGAGCTCTGAATCCAATTAGCCTTGCTTTGTACAAACAATACGAGAGCGAGATCCAAAGATTCAAGTCATTTCAACCCAAATTTATCCGTGACTTCAAAGGCCTGTTACGTAGATCTACCTCTAAAGCATGGCTTTAATCAGACAGGAATGGCAAAGCTTTTTCCCCTTAATGAGAAACACAAAGTCTGTGTTCATAAATAAAGCTCATTAACAGCTGGACACTTGGTCTTTCAACACATCAAACGTACATAAAACTAAAGCATCCCAGACACACTGTACAACAGCAGCGCTCTTCAACATGTTACGAGGCACAAATCGCCCCATAACATCCACATTCTGCCAAACGCACAGACAAATATAAGAGTTACATACAAATCAGGTGCTGGAGGATCACATGACTGAGCAATGATCTTACACATGCCTGACCACCAACTATCCTCACGCTGAAATAACACCAACGCCATTGATCTCGGACTTCATAAAAACTGATCAAAACTGGTGAAAATACTTAAACCAGTGCAGTTTCATACAGATAATACACAATTAACACTAAGTACACAATTACAATTTACATCAGAGTTTGCGCAATTGTCATATAATAAAAAATTATATCTTTTCGGATACTTTGATATTTCAAAACAAAGAACTGATACTTTTAAAGTCCCCCTGTGGTGTAAATCCAGCGTTTAATGTAGTTTATGTGTCTATGTGGTGTTTTTAATCTGCTTTAAGACAAAGCATGTGTAAGTTCATAAGTCGACACCATTGCTGAGTATTTCCTCCTTAAAACTGCAGTGAACCAAAGACAGTCTCAAACACACGCTTTGAAATCGCTGGTGTTTCTGACGTCACAAACTACCTTGTAACCAATCAGATCAACGTGTGATCGTCAACCAGTGGATCTCTGAGCTGAGTGAGTGAGTGGAGGCGGGGCTCATTTGCATATTCATAGAACCGCGCATACTAAATGAGGCGAGGGTGTCGAGTTACATTCAAGATATTTTAAGGCATGAATATGTACATACATTTAAATATGTAATTTGGGTGATCAAATATGAGTTTTAAGGGATAACATGATTGACAGCAGGGGGACTATGAGTATGAAACTAAAATGGCCAGTAGGTGGCAGCTTAATGAGTGAGTCTATACTGATTTGTTCAAACAGCTGATTCATTCTTTCTAAATCAGTCACTGAATCAATGACCCGATTCCTTCAAGATGCTGATTAATTCATGTTTCCACTGTTATACGGTAGGGGGCGCTATTACGCATCTTCTGAAAGAGTAGAGGAATCTCCGGATCAAAACACAGGAGAAATTGAGCAGAAACCAACAATACTGTGTCAAAAATGTAACTAACAACTTTAAAGTAATGGATGAGAACAAAATCTGAAATAAATTCAGCTGAATAATGACACTATTGTCTTTTTAGAGCTGCTTTACAGCCAAAATGTTATTTGTTTGCTTAATTATGAACGTTTGTCATTGTGAAACTGTTTTGATACAATCACATTGTATATGGGGATGCACTGATATGAAATTTTGTCCGATACCGATAAATCTTTATATTTGAAAGCCGATAACCGATAAATCGGCCGATAAATCTAAATCCAAAATTTTATATAATTTTTAAGAGCCTGATTACAAAAACAAAAGTCTCACCATTAAAATCCACGTCTTAAACACACAGTTATAATGTTCTCATGATCATGTTCTGTAGCCGATATGACAGACTTGCGCTGCACATGTTGCACTGAACTGTGTTTTCCTTTTTTGAAGTGATTTCAATCATATTTCAAGCCAAACCCATCATGTTGAACAGTCGCATCTGAAGAGTCTCAGCTGAAGGAGATAATACATTATTTATCAGCTTTAATATATCAGACAAATTTTATTATCGGGCCGATAACGATAACATTAAAGGTGCATTAAGCAACTTTTCATGTTAAAAATACCCGTTTTTCTAACCCATACATGCTTAAACAATTGCCTGATGGGCTGAATGAGCCCTTCTATGAGCACTGCGATTGCCTCTATAATCCTGTACAGTAAAATAAATAAGAGGGATTCGGGTCGGAATCGACTGGGCGTGACGTCATGCGCGTTCACGATCACCTGGCTATGTCTGGCAGGTTTGTGTATTCGCCGCCATTATCCGCATTAGCGAAGACAACTCAAGCGACTTTTGCAAAAGTAGAAGATGGATTCAAAGAGACCGGCTTCTAGTTCATCCCAAACCCCAAAGCAAACTCCACGTAACCGCGTGCACAACTCTGGTTGCAGTTTCGCGTGTCGCCAGAAGGGGGCATAGTTCTGCAAAAACTCAGAGGCTTGCGCAATGCACCTTTAAATATAAACATATATCAGCCGATAC
>JAJAQA010000007.1:47970656-48013156 GCA_021464565.1 Rutilus rutilus
CACACACTACAGCGAGACACTACAGCAAGACCTGAACACACACTACAGCGAGACCTGAACACACACTACAGCGAGACACTACAGCCAGACCTGAACACACACTACAGCGAGACACTACAGCAAGACCTGAACACACACTACAGCAAGACCTGAACACACACTACAGCGAGACACTACAGCAAGACCTGAACACACACTACAGCGAGACACTACAGCCAGACCTGAACACACACTACAGCGAGACCTGAACACACACTACAGCGAGACACTACAGCCAGACCTGAACACACACTACAGCGAGACCTGAACACACACTACAGCGAGACACTACAGCCAGACCTGAACACACACTACAGCGAGACACTACAGCAAGACCTGAACACACACTACAGCGAGACACTACAGCGAGACCTGAACACACACTACAGCGAGACACTACAGCAAGACCTGAACACACACTACAGCGAGACCTGAACACACACTACAGCGAGACACTACAGCCAGACCTGAACACACACTACAGCGAGACACTACAGCAAGACCTGAACACACACTACAGCAAGACCTGAACACACACTACAGCGAGACACTACAGCGAGACCTGAACACACACTACAGCGAGACACTACAGCCAGACCTGAACACACACTACAGCGAGACCCTACAGCCAGACCTGAACACACACTACAGCGAGACCTGAACACACACTACAGCGAGACACTACAGCCAGACCTGAACACACACTACAGCGAGACCTGAACACACACTACAGCGAGACACTACAGCAAGACCTGAACACACACTACAGCGAGACACTACAGCGAGACCTGAACACACACTACAGCGAGACACTACAGCGAGACCTGAACACACACTACAGCCAGACCTGAACACACACTACAGCGAGACCTGAACACACACTACAGCGAGACACTACAGCCAGACCTGAACACACACTACAGCGAGACCTGAACACACACTACAGCGAGACACTACAGCAAGACCTGAACACACACTACAGCGAGACCTGAACACACACTACAGCGAGACACTACAGCCAGACCTGAACACACACTACAGCCAGACCTGAACACACACTACAGCGAGACACTACAGCCAGACCTGAACACACACTACAGCGAGACCTGAACACACACTACAGCGAGACACTACAGCCAGACCTGAACACACACTACAGCGAGACCTGAACACACACTACAGCGAGACACTACAGCCAGACCTGAACACACACTACAGCGAGACACTACAGCGAGACCTGAGCACACACTACAGCGAGACCTGAACACACACTACAGCGAGACACTACAGCCAGACCTGAACACACACTACAGCGAGACCTGAACACACACTACAGCGAGACACTACAGCCAGACCTGAACACACACTACAGCGAGACACTACAGCGAGACCTGAGCACACACTACAGCGAGACCTGAACACACACTACAGCGAGACACTACAGCCAGACCTGAACACACACTACAGCGAGACCTGAACACACACTACAGAGAGACCTGAACACACACTACAGCCAGACCTGAACACACACTACAGCCAGACCTGAACACACACTACAGCAAGACCTGAACACACACTACAGCAAGACCTGAACACACACTACAGCAAGACCTGAACACACACTACAGCAAGACCTGAACACACACTACAGCCAGACCTGAACACACACTACAGCCAGACCTGAACACACACTACAGCCAGACCTGAACACACACTACAGCAAGACCTGAACACACACTACAGCCAGACCTGAACACACACTACAGCCAGACCTGAACACACACTACAGCCAGACCTGAACACACACTACAGCCAGACCTGAACACACACTACAGCCAGACCTGAACACACACTCCAGCCAGACCTGAACACACACTACAGCCAGACCTGAACACACACCAGACCTGAACACACACTACAGCCAGACCTGAACACACACTACAGCCAGACCTGAACACACACCAGACCTAAACACACACTACAGCCAGACCTGAACACACACTACAGCCAGACCTGAACACACACCAGACCTAAACACACACTACAGCCAGACCTGAACACACACTACAGCCAGACCTGAACACACACTACAGCGAGAGACCTGAACACACACTACAGCCAGACCTGAACACACACTACAGCCAGACCTGAACACACACTACAGCCAGACCTGAACACACACTACAGCCAGACCTGAACACACACTACAGCCAGACCTGAACACACACTACAGCGAGACACTACAGCAAGACCTGAACACACACTACAGCGAGACCTGAACACACACTACAGCGAGACACTACAGCCAGACCTGAACACACACTACAGCCAGACCTGAACACACACTACAGCGAGACCTGAACACACACTACAGCGAGACACTACAGCAAGACCTGAACACACACTACAGCGAGACCTGAACACACACTACAGCGAGACACTACAGCCAGACCTGAACACACACTACAGCCAGACCTGAACACACACTACAGCCAGACCTGAACACACACTACAGCGAGACACTACAGCCAGACCTGAACACACACACTACAGCCAGACCTGAACACACACTACAGCCAGACCTGAACACACACTACAGCGAGACCTGAACACACACTACAGCGAGACACTAACAGCCAGACCTGAACACACACTACAGCCAGACCTGAACACACACTACAGCCAGACCTGAACACACACTACAGCCAGACCTGAACACACACTACAGCCAGACCTGAACACACACTACAGCGAGAGACCTGAACACACACTACAGAGAGACCTGAACACACACTACAGCAAGACCTGAACACACACTACATCAGAGTCAACGCACAGATAAAAATAGACAGTGGCCTGTGCTTATAAAACAATGCTCTTATTTCTGGCCGTCTGCCGAAACAAAGTCTGTCTCACGTCTCCAAACAGAGGAATTCATGCGCAGCAAAACACTCTTCAGGAATAATCTGCCAAGTGTAGTCTATGAAAAGAAATCAAACTTCAGTCTGTCGCTCGAAAGCATTCAAGATTTACCACAGTTTAATTTGGACATTTAATTTTCAGGTCTATGCTCAAAAAGTGAATAAATGGATTATAAATACAGCGTAAATATAATTTAGTACCATACAATCCCCTAAAAATACAAAATATTTTATAAAAAAACATTATCAAACTAAAATATAGTACAATCATTTCACAAAAAAAAAAAAAAATCAATTTGGTAATTTTTGACTCACACACGAACTTGATTCTCCAAGTTCTGAACGTGAGACTGTTAAAAACACTTGCACAAACTGAGGGATAGTTCACAATTATTTCTGATGCCATGCAGTAAACAATCATTTAGCAGGTAAAACCCCCTGAGACGCTGTTTAAGTGCTCTTATACTCCTCACTTCAGGAGCAATGCGAGCGGAAAACATCTGTGAACATCCTTAAACACAAGCCTTTATTCTCTCGTCCATGAAAAACTGCGTTCCTTGACAAGCGGCAGCTGTTCAGAGCATCTCAGATAAACACGTGTTTGGACAATTAAAATGTTACGCTAGCAGGTCCAAATCAAAGGTGTTCCCTATTAAGTGTTGGGATTCAATTACAGTCAAACCAAAAATTATTTAGACACCAAATATATTTTTTTACTAGTGGGTGCAGGACACCGTAGTTCATTTATGTAAGTGAGGAGAGCAAAATAAAGTAAACTGTGAGATATTATAACCAAAAATTCTTCATACAGTGACATTTATAAAAATTTGGGACCAAAAATGATTCGGACACTTTGAGCTGATCATGTTTTCTTAAGTGTTTTTTCTTTAATTGCTAATGCTCTTTTTACACACAGACTGAACACAATGAAGCATTGCTTGGTGATTGGTTGAGCTAAACTGGTATTATCTAATTGTGTAGTTAAATTGAACAGCTGACAGATATTCAACATAATTCATGTGTGAGACAGTCTAACAGAAGGACGGACAAAACCAGTGAAATATCAACTGAGTTCTGCTCATATTTTATTACCATTTTCTAAACTATAGCGAATAAACTGATAATGTGAGAAATGTTGAAAGTGTCTTGAATAAATTTTGGTTTGGCTGTATATCCCTGACACTCAAACGACGGCAGCTCTTAAAACAAGTCATTATAGGAATATAGTGAAACATTTTTTTTTCATTTGCTTTAACTCAAGGTGGCAGCGGCTATGCTTCCATCCACCTATTTTCTAAGTGCATTTTGGTATATTGCATAAAAAAAATAAAAATAAAATAAAACCCTGGGTGGAAACGCCAAGATGTGCATTAGCTAGGGATGCACCGGTATGAACATATTTTGGCCTATACCGATAACCGATAATTCTTTATATTTAAAAGTTGATACGATTACAATTAATGGCCGTAATTAACAACAAGCACTAGTTTATGGAGAGACAGAATAAACAATTAATTTCATTATACATTTTTAAACATGCATTTAATTAAATATTTGTAAAAAAAAAACCGATTAATGAAATGTGAGCATGGTGCAAAATGCATGAATGTAAAATAAAACAGCGTTGCCACACTTTCCAATGAAATACAGTGATTTTCCAGTTTAGGATGACAGAATAAGGATTTTGTTAGGGATGTACGATATATCGGCCACCATATCGGTATCAGCCGATATATGTTCATATTTAATGTTATCGTTATCGGCCCGATATTAAAATGTGTCTTATAAATTAACGCCGATAAATAATGTATTATTTCCTTCAGCTGAAACTCTTCAGATGCATGAAGGTTTTGAATTGCTTGAAATATGATTGGAATCACTTCAAAAAAGGAAAACACATTACAGTGCAACATGTGCAGCGCAAGTCTATCATATCGGCTACAGAACATGATCATGAAAACATTATAATTTTGTGTTTGGGACAAAAAAATTTACTGGTGAGACTGTTGTTTTTGTAATCAGGCTCTCAAAACTTATATATAAATTTGGATTTAGATTTATCGGCCGATATATCGGTTATCAGCTTTCAAATATAAAGAATTATCGGTATTGGTCAAAATTTTCATGTCGGTGCATCCCTAATAAATAAATAAATAAATAAATAAATAAATAAATAAATAAATAAATAAATAAATAAATAAATAAATAAATAAATAAATAAATAAATATAATGAGTCCATCCCATGAGAGGCTTTAGAACTGAGGCCGAGAATTTCACTGAATATAAAAATGTGTATTAAAAAACATGGAACCAATAAATAAATAAATAAATTTAAAATGTGGTGCTCATGGATGCTTAAAAACCAGCGAGCTGCAAATATAGCTGACGAAATAACTTTTGTTTCAAGGTGTTTTTCATTTTAATTTCATAAGGATTATCTAAATAAAAAAAGCAATTTATAATTGACATTTTAATTATACTTTTAAAGAGACAAGATCATTTAAGCCAACTATAGGCTAAACGTGTGTATTAATACATTTTGCACTTTACATTCACTTTTCACTTTATTTTTTATTTTCTTGAGAACGTTTCCTAATTATTTCAATGCAGATTTAATAGTATCCATCATCCCTCCATACTAGATTAATAAAAAGTTAATGAGACGTGATTTCAGCGGTTTTATATCCGGTGCGAGAGGGCGATCGAACACCATCAAATCCTGAATTTAACATGAGAGAGAAGCGAAAATACTGAAATGAAGATTTCAAACAAGTTTAACAACATCAGAAGTGTGTGTGTGTGTGTGTGTGTGTGTGTGTGTGTCGGTCAGACGACACACACACCGTTTCAGAGCAGCGCGTCGCAGTCAGACCTTCATCAAACGAGTCTCACCTCGTTTCCCTCATTCACAGACACTCCTGAGTTCATGATCCCGAAACTCTCGGATCTAATCCCGGTTTTCCAGCGGGAGACGGTCACCCGAGGTCGACGAGAAACACGTTCCTCCTGCTTCTGTGACACACACACACATCCTCGATTTCACCAGCACGATCCCTGACGGTATTCCCAACGCAATCCCGACGGTAATCCTGCGCGAGAGACACGGTTAAATCCACACTGAGAACCGTTGTGGCGATCCACTCATTCCCCTAGCCAGCCGGAGACTCCCGACAGCAGATCTGCAGCGCTCTGATTCACACACACACACACGGAGAGAGAGCGAGGGAGGGCGGGAGAGGGGAGAGAGAGAGAGAGAGAGAGAGAGAGAGAGAAAGAGAGAGAGAGAGAGAGAGAGAGAGAGAGAGAGAGAGAGAGAGAGAGAGAGAGAGAGAGAGAGACCTCCTCTGGGCCTCACAGCTGCATGGGGCCGCAGGAGGAGTGTTTTACACGTGTGTGTGTGTGTGTGTGTGTGTGTGTGTGTGTGTGTGTGTGTGTTCCAGCCCGTCAGATTCCCCGCGGCTGGAATATGATCAGTCACTCTGCTCTCAGATAGTCACTTCTTCTACTCTTTTAAGCTTTTTAAGAGCCAACTTTATGACCAACTAATTTCTATTATTTTCCCAGTTGTTTGGGATAAAAGCCAAAGGATTTTCTACATACACACACACACACACACACACACAGATAGACATACACACACAGAGACAGACAGACATACACACGCGCATACATACAAACACACGCGCACACACATATACACACACATATACGCACGCACGCACACAGTCTGAGTTTATACAATTTGGACTATTTCTTGTAATTGTGAGAAAAATCCCAATTGTGAGAAAAAAGTCGCAATGATCCATTTCAGTTTTTATTCTGTGGCGGAAACAAGCTTCGTAGAAAAGACTTACGGACTGAGTGTAACTAGAAAAAATTAAAAAGACAAAACCAATGTGTATAAAAAACATGGAACTCTAAATATATATTTTTTAATATTATACCTATACAATATATTTACTTCTCATTCTTAAAACCGTGGCACTGATGGAGTAAGATGCTAAAAAAAGTTTGACTGTCTGGAAAACCTGTTTGGAAACAGTCATTATTTGTATTATTTAGCTTGGTGTCGCCAGTGACACACTGCATCTTTCATAAAGAGGAACATTAGAGGGTTTAAAATCTATTTAGATGCCTTCGCACATGTCATGTACTCCCAAACTGCCATAAAATACCATAAAAGCTCCATTAAAGTATCATAAAAGCAATTATTCTGTATTTTTTAAATCATATTCTCACTTCCACACACTCAAACAAACTGCAAAAAGATGCAATGCAGCAGATTCAACATTAATGACACTAAACCAGATTTGTTTTTAACTGAATTTGAAAGACTTGAAGAAACGCTGCTCAGTTTAGGAGCACTGTCTCTTTAACACACCGCATCTGATCCAGAACTCTCTCCAGTAGATTATATCGCTCTGTTGGCACACACTCTGTGTAACATACTTAATCATAGGTGTGTGTCATCATGTTAGATGAATCTTCATCAAACACTCTGTCAGAAACAATGAAAAACACACTGCATCTGTCTCACACACTCTGAGTCTGTCTCACACACTCACACACTCTGAGTCTGTCTCACACACTCACACACTCAGTGTCTCACACACTCAGTGTCTCACACACTCACGCACTCAGTGTCTCACACACTCACACACTCAGTGTCTCACACACTCAGAGTCTGTCTCACACACTCAGTCTCACACACTCAGAGTCTCACACACTCACACACTCAGTGTCTCACACACTCAGTGTCTCGCACACACTCAGTGTCTCGCACACACTCAGTGTCTCACACACTCAAGAGTCTCACACACTCAGAGTCAGAGTCTGTCTCACACACTCAGAGTCTCACACTCAGAGTCAGTCTCACACACTCAGAGTCAGTCTCACACACTCAGAGTCTGTCTCACACACTCACACACTCAGTGTCTCACACACTCAGTGTCTCGCACACTCAGTGTCTCGCACACTCAGTGTCTCGCACACTCAGTGTCTCGCACACTCAGTGTCTTGCACACACTCAGTGTCTCGCACACTCACACACTCAGTGTCTCACACACTCAGTGTCTCACACACTCAGTGTCTCACACACTCAGTGTCTCACACACTCAGTGTCTCACACACTCAGTGTCTCACACACTCAGTGTCTCACACACTCAGTGTCTCACACACTCAGAGTCTGTCTCGCACACTCAGAGTCTCACACACTCACACACTCAGTGTCTCACACACTCAGTGTCTCGCACACACTCAGTGTCTCGCACACTCAGTGTCTCGCACACACTCAGTGTCTCGCACACTCACACACTCAGTGTCTTACACACTCAGTGTCTCACACACTCAGAGTCTGTCTCACACACTCAGAGTCTCACACACTCACACACTCAGTGTCTCACACACTCAGTGTCTCGCACACACTCAGTGTCTCGCACACTCACACACTCAGTGTCTTACACACTCAGTGTCTCACACACTCAGTGTCTCACACACTCAGTGTCTCACACACTCAGTGTCTCACACACTCAGTGTCTCACACACTCAGAGTCTGTCTCACACACTCAGAGTCTGTCTCGCACACTCAGAGTCTGTCTCGCACACTCAGAGTCTGTCTCGCACACTCAGTCAGTCTCACACACTCAGAGTCTGTAGTCTCACACACTCAGAGTCTGTAGTCTCACACACTCAGTGTCTCACACACTCAGTGTCTCACACACTCAGTGTCTCACACACTCAGTGTCTCACACACTCAGAGTCAGAGTCTGTC
The DNA here is from genome assembly GCA_021464565.1 of Rutilus rutilus. Taxonomy (NCBI): domain Eukaryota; kingdom Metazoa; phylum Chordata; class Actinopteri; order Cypriniformes; family Leuciscidae; genus Rutilus; species Rutilus rutilus. Next base: position 47,979,388 of record JAJAQA010000007.1, read on the forward strand.
TCACACACTCAGAGTCAGTCTCACACACTCAGAGTCAGTCTCACACACTCAGAGTCAGTCTCACACACTCAGAGTCAGTCTCACACACTCAGAGTCAGTCTCACACACTCAGAGTCAGTCTCACACACTCAGAGTCAGTCTCACACACTCAGAGTCAGTCTCGCACACTCAGTGTCTCGCACACACTCAGTGTCTCGCACACTCACACACTCAGTGTCTTACACACTCAGTGTCTCACACACTCAGAGTCTGTCTCACACACTCAGAGTCTCACACACTCACACACTCAGTGTCTCACACACTCAGTGTCTCACACACTCAGTGTCTCACACACTCAGTGTCTCACACACTCAGTGTCTCACACACTCAGTGTCTCACACACTCAGTGTCTCACACACTCAGTGTCTCACACACTCAGAGTCTGTCTCGCACACTCAGAGTCTCACACACTCACACACTCAGTGTCTCACACACTCAGTGTCTCGCACACACTCAGTGTCTCGCACACTCAGTGTCTCGCACACACTCAGTGTCTCGCACACTCACACACTCAGTGTCTTACACACTCAGTGTCTCACACACTCAGAGTCTGTCTCACACACTCAGAGTCTCACACACTCACACACTCAGTGTCTCACACACTCAGTGTCTCGCACACACTCAGTGTCTCGCACACTCACACACTCAGTGTCTTACACACTCAGTGTCTCACACACTCAGTGTCTCACACACTCAGTGTCTCACACACTCAGTGTCTCACACACTCAGAGTCTGTCTCACACACTCAGAGTCTGTCTCACACACTCAGAGTCTGTCTCGCACACTCAGAGTCTGTCTCGCACACTCAGAGTCTGTCTCGCACACTCAGAGTCTGTCTCGCACACTCAGTCAGTCTCACACACTCAGAGTCTGTAGTCTCACACACTCAGAGTCTGTAGTCTCACACACTCAGTGTCTCACACACTCAGTGTCTCACACACTCAGTGTCTCACACACTCAGAGTCAGAGTCTGTCTCACACACTCAGAGTCAGTCTCACACACTCAGAGTCAGTCTCACACACTCAGAGTCAGTCTCACACACTCAGAGTCAGTCTCACACACTCAGAGTCAGTCTCACACACTCAGAGTCAGTCTCACACACTCAGAGTCAGTCTCACACACTCAGAGTCAGTCTCACACACTCAGAGTCAGAGTCTGTCTCACACACTCAGAGTCTGTCTCGCACACTCAGAGTCTGTCTCGCACACTCAGAGTCTGTCTCGCACACTCAGAGTCTGTCTCGCACACTCAGAGTCTGTCTCGCACACTCAGAGTCTGTCTCGCACACTCAGAGTCTCACACACTCAGAGTCAGTCTCACACACTCAGAGTCTGTAGTCTCACACACTCAGTGTCTCACACACTCAGTGTCTCACACACTCAGTGTCTCACACACTCAGAGTCAGAGTCTGTCTCACACACTCAGAGTCAGTCTCACACACTCAGTCAGTCTCACACACTCAGAGACTGTCTCACACACTCAGAGTCTGTCTCACACACTCACACACTCAGAGTCTCACACACTCAGTCTGTCTCACACACTCAGAGTCTGTCTCACACACTCAGAGTCAGTCTCACACACTCAGAGTCAGTCTCACACACTCAGAGTCAGTCTCACACACTCAGAGTCAGTCTCACACACTCAGAGTCTGTCTCACACACTCAGAGTCTGTCTCACACACTCAGAGTCTGTCTCACACACTCAGAGTCTGTCTCACACACTCAGAGTCTGTCTCACACACTCAGAGTCTGTCTCACACACTCAGAGACTGTCTCACACACTGGGTTGAGTTTATATGGTTAAAAGTGATGAGTTACACAATGCGTTCAACAGCTCCCTCTAGTGAAGCCGTCAGGTGATTATTTTACACAAAAGTTATTTTACACTCAAAGTTCAGTCATTATTTGACAAATATAACCCAAAACACACTTTACGACAACATTCACATTCATGCACATTATCTACAGTATAACCAAGAATTATTCAGACACCAGATATAATTTCTACTAGTGTGATCAGGACACTATAGTTCATTTATGAAAGTGAGGAGAGCAAAATACAGTAAACTGTGAGATATTATACACATAAATTCTTCATTCAGTGACTACCAGTAAAACTTTGGGACCAATAATGATTCAGACACTTTGAGCTGATCATGTTCTGCTGAAGTGTTTTGTCTTTAATTGCTAATGCTCTTTTTACACACAGACTGAACACAATGAAGCATTGCTTGGTGATTGGTTGAGCTAAACTGGTATTATCTAATTGTGTAGTTCAATTTAACAGCTGACAGATATTCAACATAATTCATGTGTGAGACAGTCTAACAGAAGGACGGACAAAACCAGTCAAATATCAACTGAGTTCTGCTCATATTTTATTACCGTTTTCTAAACTATAGCGAATAAACTGATGATGTGAAATGTTGAAAGTGTCTGAATAAACTCTGGTTTGACTGTATATAAACTACATGCATTCAGACACAAACTCACTCAAGGTTTGATATTTTTGGTTTTCTGGAAACAGACACTCTCTGAACCCACAAATACCAAAATACTCCGATGAATAATTCACGAATCCACTGAACGTCAGAATCATCCACAGACCGACACAATCTCATCTCATATCAACACTAAAAGTGGTTCAATTGCACTATTACTGACACATTCAGCCTCCATCTTCATCTTTAGTTCATTCTTCTTAATCACTCGTTTGTTTAAAGACACTTCCTTCATTTATTCCTTCTCAAAATCAACTCAGAAATCATTTATTCTGCACTGTTAATTCTGTCTGCACTGTTTTCTTAACGGTTTGTTTGTGCAAACTTGCTATTTGTTGAGCATCTTGCTCCACACAATAAATTATTATTTGCACAATTAATACAATAAATAAATTATTAATTGTTTTAAAGTAACTTTAACTGTATTTTGTCCCTATGGGGAAAAAATGGGTTTTACAGTAAGACATACAAACAAGATGATAAAATACAGAAAATAACACAAAAAATATATATATATAAAAAAATATTTATTACAAATTTAAATAATAAAATAATTCATTAATACATGTATAATTTAAAATGTGTAAATAAAATAAATAAATTATAATTATTAGCAATAGATTTTTTAAATTTCAAAATAATTTTACAGTAACTTTAACTGTATTTTGTCCCTATGGGGCAAATGGCTTTTACAGTAAGATATACAAACAAGACACGGAAAATGGGTTAACCCCGATTCTGAGGACCCTTCATTGGCTGCCCATGAAATTCAGAATTGATTTTAAAATCCTTTTATTTGTTTATAAATCTCTATGTGATCTCGCCCCCATCCATTTATCTGAATTGCTGCAACCATATATATACTCCTTCAAGAAGTTTGAGATCAAGTCAAGTCTCCTTCATTTATACAGCACTTTAACAATATTGACTGTTTCAAAGCAGCTTTACAGTAATAATAGGAGATTACAGTAACAGAGATCGTTTAGGCTCCAGTAATCCAGTGACCAGAACCTTTTATCAGTCCCGCATTCCAGACTCAAAGAGGGGATCGAGCGGTATCTGTGGCTGGGCCTCGGGTGTGGAACAGTCTGCCTTTAGAAATTAAGATCGCCCCTTCATTGACCACTTTTAAGTCTCTATTAAAAACGCACTTGTTTTCCATTTCCGTTTTTTTGTAATATTATTGAACTGTTTTAGCTGTGTTTTAGCTGTGTTTTAGCTGTTTTAGCTGTGTTTTAGCTGTGTTTTAGCTGTGTTTTAGCTGTGTTTTAGCTGTGTTTTAGCTGTTTTAGCTGTGTTTTAGCTGTGTTTTAACTGTTTGCTGTGTTTTAACTGTGTTTTAACTGTGTTCTAGCTATGTTTGCTGTGTTTTAGCTGTTTACTGTGTTTTAACTGTGTTTTAGCTGTTTACTGTGTTTTAACTGTGTTTTAGCTATGTTTGCTGTGTTTTAGCTGTTTACTGTGTTTTAGCTGTTTTAACTGTTTTAGCTGTGTTTTAGCTGTGTTTTAATTGTGTTTTAGCTGTGTTTTAGCTGTTTGCTGTTTTAGCTGTTTGCTGTGTTTTAACTGTGTTTTAGCTGTGTTTGCTGTGTTTTAACTGTTTTAATTGTGTTTTAGCTGTGTTTTAGCTGTTTTAGCTGTGTTTTAGCTGTGTTTTTGCTGTGTTTTAGCTGTTTGCTGTGTTTTAACTGTGTTTTAGCTGTGTTGTTTGCTGTGTTTTAGCAGCGTTTTAACTGTTTTAGCTGTTTTAACTGTTTTAGCTATGTTTGCTGTCTTTTAGCTGTTTACTGTGTTTTAACTGTGTTTTAGCTGTTTACTGTGTTTTAACTGTGTTTTAGCTATGTTTGCTGTGTTTTAGCTGTTTGCTGTGTTTTAACTGTGTTTTAGCTGTGTTTGCTGTGTTTTAACTGTTTTAATTGTGTTTTAGCTGTGTTTTAGCTGTTTTAGCTGTGTTTTAGCTGTGTTTTTGCTGTGTTTTAGCTGTTTGCTGTGTTTTAACTGTGTTTTAGCTGTGTTGTTTGCTGTGTTTTAGCAGCGTTTTAACTGTTTTAGCTGTTTTAACTGTTTTAGCTATGTTTGCTGTCTTTTAGCTGTTTACTGTGTTTTAACTGTGTTTTAGCTGTTTACTGTGTTTTAACTGTGTTTTAGCTATGTTTGCTGTGTTTTAGCTGTTTACTGTGTTTTAACTGTGTTTTAGCTGTTTACTGTGTTTTAACTGTGTTTTAGCTATGTTTGCTGTGTTTTAGCTGTTTACTGTGTTTTAGCTGTTTTAACTGTTTTAGCTGTGTTTTAGCTGTGTTTTAATTGTGTTTTAGCTGTGTTTTAGCTGTTTGCTGTTTTAGCTGTTTGCTGTGTTTTAACTGTGTTTTAGCTGTGTTTGCTGTGTTTTAACTGTTTTAATTGTGTTTTAATTGTGTTTTAGCTGTGTTTTAGCTGTTTTAGCTGTGTTTTAGCTGTGTTTTTGCTGTGTTTTAGCTGTTTGCTGTGTTTTAACTGTGTTTTAGCTGTGTTGTTTGCTGTGTTTTAGCAGCGTTTTAACTGTTTTAGCTGTTTTAACTGTTTTAGCTATGTTTGCTGTCTTTTAGCTGTTTACTGTGTTTTAACTGTTTACTGTGTTTTAACTGTGTTTTAGCTGTGTTTTAACTGTTTTAGCTGTGTTTTAATTGTATTTTAGCTATGTTTTAATTGTGTTTTAGCTGTTTGCTGTGTTTTAGCTGTTTGCTGTGTTTTAACTGTTTTAACTGTGTTTTAGCTGTGTTTTAGCTGTGTTGTTTGCTTGCCTGTTTCCTTCCTCTGTACAGCACTCTGGTCTGTGTGGCAGTACAAATAATAAGAAGCACGTCACTCTTTAAAAGTCACTCTACAACAGCAGTCGCTTCCCTCGGTCAACCTGAACATTTCGTGTGTGTGTGTGTGTGTGTGTGTGTGTGTGTGTGTGTGTGTGTGTGTGTGTGTGTGTGCGTGTGCGTGTGTGCGTGTGTTCTTGAGGTCACCTACACACACACACCACCATTAAAACCTCTCAGCCTTTAAACCAACCGTACTGCTGATGTCATCAGAACACACTCTGAGAATATCACAATTACTCTCACAATATGGCTTCACACACACTTCAGGGGTCTGGAACTCACTAGTGTCTTTACCCAGAATTCAAGAGTGTATATATATATAATTGGGTTTTTTTTGTGTGCAAAAAACGTATAAGTGAACCTCAAAGAACATTAAAATATTTTTTATAAATCCATGTCATAAACCCTTTAAGTAATTTTTGCAGTGAAGGAGCTGTTATTGTGGTGTTCTGGTAAGATAATTAAACACAGCAAGTGTGTGTGTGTGTGGGAGTGTGTGTGTGTGTGTGTGTGTGTTTGTGTCTGAGGGTAGGAGAGAAAACCATACACACATTTATCATTTCAAACCATTCCCATGGTGAGCGTATGTCTTTTCATCCGTCCTCTAAAGGATAAAACACACGTCTGGCCTTTTAAACGAGCAAAAACTGCTGGATGCAGCAGAACTGGGGCTGAAGGACACGAGCGCGATTTAATGAGGTTACAGAAAAAATAAATAACTAATTCAAAATCAATCAGCATCCTTAGAAAAGCCTAAATAAGGTCAGTGGAGAAAAGCCCCGCCCACACATGACAGGATTGGTCACATGTTTGTGATGAAGGAAACAGGGGTGTTTCTGAGACTGTCTTTGGTTCACTGCAGTTTTAAGGAGGAAATACTCAGCAATGGTGTCGACTTATGAACTTACACATGCTTTGTCTTAAAGCAGATTAAAAACACCACATAGACACACACACATACACTATCTCACACACAAACACACTCCCTCACACACACACACACACACACACACACACACACTCTCTGTCTCTCAAAGACACATACACACACACACACTAGGGGTGGGCGATATCTCGATATTTACGATATATCGAGATTTTTTTAAACTCGATATGGATTTTGACATATCGTATATATCGATATATTGTTTATATTTAATTCTGATTTCGGCAATTTGCTTGTTTGCCTTCTCTGTGCTGTGCTCGCGCTCGCCCCCGCCCTCCTCCGCCTCCTTGCTTTTGTTCCCCCTCCCCTCGCGTGTTGTCTCATTCAACCAAGTGCCCCGAGTCCGGTCAGGCACATACATTTTTCCCCGCCCAGCGAGTGCTTGAAGTGCGTCAGAAACAGCGCGCGCGCGATCAGTTGTTGTTGGTAATTTTTTGTGTAGCGTCGCCTCTCGCCGCATTGCTTTTGTTTGAGGGCGCACTCACACTTAACATGCTCCCCTGTAGAAACGGGCCTGGCAGCTCGCGCAAGGTCTAGACGCGGTGAAAGTTTCCTGATTGTGACGGATGGCTGAATTTACATGACACATTATAAATTAGCATTAGCCTAAGTTACCTATTCTGCTATACAGTGCCAAAAAGAAGAGAAGAGGATAAAGGTGGATAAAGACAGAGGTAAAGTGATGTAATGAATGAACAGTTTATCTAATTGTATAGTAGTAAGATACTGTAATTTAATGGCAGTTATTTTTACCTTAAACTTTATGCTAGCAGTTGTTCTGAGTTCCCCAGAGGCCCCAGACAGTGTGATTTTGTGACAATCATGTCAATTTTTAGATGCATTTTTATCACTTTTTTTTTAATTAATGTTTTACTCTACAGTTGTGCAGTTTTTGGGGGATATATGGCTTTTTTTTTTTCTTTTTTTTTGCCAAAATTAGTAATGATATTTCTATACAGGTTTATTAAAAATAGTGCAATATGTATTATTTCTTCCTTTATTTTACAGTTAAATTATTATTTTTGTATACAGGGATTTTTTTTTTTTAAATGTCGCAGAAGCACTTTGTTCCTACATGAACAGCCTACCTATTTGCACGTCAATAAAAAAAAGACTTTGTGGTATTTGGCATATTTGTTTTTGCAGTAGTTTTTGGGGGGTTATTTTTCCTGTAAAGATATCGAGATATATATCGTATATCGAGATATAGCAAAATATATCGAGATATATTTTTTGCTCCATATCGCCCAGCCCTAACACACACACACACACACTGTTTCACACACAAACACACTCCCTCACACACATACACACGCGGACTCCCTTACACACACACTCCCACACGCACTCCCACACACACACACACACACACACACACACTCACTCTCACACACTCTCTCACACACACACAAACACACTCTCTCTCAAACACACACTGTCTCACACACGGGGACTTAAGATAGAAAATGTTTAAGTTGTAAACAAAGGCGAACAACAAATCCTGAAAGACGTCTGAATCTGGACCGACATGAACTGAACCTGAAGCTGATTTGCAACAGACTGCAGTGAACGTGACTTTGACGGATCGGCTACATGCATTAGCGAGACGAGGACATTAGCAGACAGCAGCACACAGCAGATAATGCTCATAATGAAATCTGTGCTCTAAGTGGAGGATGAAGTGACCGAGAGAAAACCAGAGAGACAGAGACAGGTTTAATACCAGCAGACCTTTAACACTGATCCCACACACACACACACACACGCAGCAGTGCTGAAATCCTTCATAACACACTCTTAGAGTTCAATACTCATCCAATATACTTCCTAACACAGTCTAAAGAGTTTCTCAGAAAGAGTAAAGCAAGAAAAGCTTTACACCGTCTCACTAGGGCTGTGCGATTCATCAACATGGAGTTTTGATTTTGGCTTCCAACAATTATGAGAACTTAAATAAAAAAGTTTGTCGAGACAAACCAGAAAGCCAGAAAGTTTAAAGTAGTTTTAAAAGCTTTAAGTTTGAAGGTTTTCAGTTTGAAATAGTTTAAGTTTTAATAGTTTTAAAAGCCAGATAGATAGATAGATGCAAGGGTGCTGCTATGTGGTTGCTAGGGTACTTGGGATGGTTGCTAGGGCGTTGCTATGCAGTTGCTAAGGTACTCTGGGTGGTTGCTAGGGTGTTGCTATGCAGTTGCTAAGGTACTCTGGGTTGTTTCTATGGTGTTGATATGCGGTTGCTATGGTACTCAGGGTGGTTGCTAATTTGTTGCTATGCGGTTGCGAGGGTACTCAGGGTGGTTACTAGGGTATTGATCTGCAGTTGCTAAGGTACTCTGGGTGGTTGCTAAGCGGTTGCTAGGGTTAGTTGCTAGGGTGTTGCTATGCAGTTGCTAGGGTACTCGGGTGGTTGCTATGGTATTCAGTTGGTTGCTAGGGTGTTACTATACAGTTGCTAAGGTACTCTGGGTGGTTGCTAGGGTGTTGCGAAGGTACTCAAGGTGGTTGCTATGAAAACAATAATTGAGATAAGACAATTATAACTCACAATACACATCATTAGCGTTTTAACAGAGTTAATGCAAGTGTTCAGCTTAACAATAAAAATAAAACCAACACTGAGGAGCACAAAATCAAAGCCCCGCCACTGAAATACAACATCCACATTTAAAAGCACTAAACTGGTCCTGAAGCAGAATCAGCCTGTAAACACACACACACACACAACTCGAGCTGGTAATGTCCTCTGTAATGATTCTGTCCAGCTTTACTGCGGTAACCTGATCCACACATCAGCAGAGCTGTTAAAACATCACATGACACCAAGAGCACATTCCTCCATCACTGTACACACACACACACACACACACACACACACACACACACACACACACACACACACACTCTGACGTCACTCACACTAATACATGCCATATGCCAGAGAAGACCAGCCAAGAGATGCTGATAATACACAACAATCACTCAACAAACCACCCCAAATAGTCACACACACACACTATATATATACATATTATAATGATAATTATAATAATCTAGTGATATTTTTGCATGACAACAGCCGATATGACCTGATCTCACCATCATCGAGTCCGTCTGTGATTACATGAAGAAACAGAGACAGTTTAAAAGAAGAACTGCAGAAACGTCTCAAAGACGCTTGGAAAAAAACTAACATCTCCTGAAAATCATCACTGAGAATTCAAACTTAAAGTCTCAGACTCAGAGGATATAGGAAGTAAACAACTTCACAATGCAAATAATAATCTTAAAGGGGTGGTTGATTATGATTTGACTTGTCTAACTGTAGTTAGTGTGTAATGTTGCTGTTTGAGCATAAACAACATCTGCAAAGTTACAACGCTCAAAGTTCAGAGCAAAGGGAGAGATTTACTATTACAGAAATCGCTTTTTAAGGACTACAACAAACGGCTGGTAGAGACTACACCACATTCCTCCCGAGTTAGTGACATCACCAACCCTAGAATTTACATAAACTCCGCCCCCGGGAACATGATTTATAGACCTTATGCGCCAGAGAAACGAGGGCGCCGCCATCTTTAGAATATTGTCTTTTAACTTCCGTTTTTGCGGTCGCTCTGTATATCTCTATGGCGCTGCTGTCCAGGAGTAATTAGCTTTTGAAGTGGATTTACTTAATGTAAAGTTAACGAAAGTTATCATGAGGACTGTAATGTTTAAAGCAGATGACTAAACAAATGTCAGTCGACCGGGAAGATTTTAAAACGAGCCGTTCATTAATAAACACGCAGAATCGCTGTGAAAATACAGACCGGAAGTCAAAAGACAACGAGCGCAGCGCTGAAAAGGGGCGGGGCTACATAAGGTCTATAGATTATCATGACAGAATATGCTAATCAATGACTAGAAGATAACTACACATAATCTACATAAATTCATCAACTAACCATTCAGAAATGTCCTGTTGCTTCTACATGTTGTCACTTCTTCTTGAGTCTCTCCATCTTTGTCTGAATCCGGTTTGAACATAAAAGGCTAAAAGTGTTTGAAATGTTCAGTGTGTGTGTGAGTGAGGTAAAAGAACACAAGCTCTTGAAGCTCCGCCCCCTGTGCCGGGAGCAGCAGCTCATTTGCATTTAAAGGGACAGACACAAAACGGTGTGTTTTTGCTCACCCTCAAAAAGTGACAATTTTAACATGCTATATAAAATATCTGTGGGGTATTTTGAGCTAAAACTTCACACACACACACACACTCTGGGGACATCAGAGACTTATTTTACATCTTGTGAACAGGGCATTATACCACCCCTTTAACGGTCCTACAAACAGGCTTTTTTCCTTTAGCAGAATCTAACATCATACTTTTGCACTCGGTCTAAAGAAACGAAGGCTGATCTTGATGGACAGACGCTGAACAAGAGGAACTGATGAGCAGATGTTCCTACAAACGCCTGCTGTATCATTCATTCATCTTCATTCACGTGAAAGAAAACATATTTCAACAATCTTTATGAGCAAACTGATAACGTGTCGTGACAGGAGAGACTTGCTTTCATCATCTCCTCAGAGGTTAAAAGATCTCATCAGGAAATTAAACTGAATTCACAGAGAAAAAAAGCTACAAGACATGATAAGATACAATCCTGAGATCCCAGTAATAATCTCACTCTGAGACAGAACGCCCTCTACAGACTGACTGACAAACACACACACACACACACACACACACACACACACACACACACACACTCACTCACAAACTCTCATACACACACACACACTCTCACTCTGAGACAGAGCGCCATCTACAGACTGACAAACACACACACTCACTCACACACACTCACTCACACACTCACACTCAAACACAAACACTCACACACAAACTCACACACACCCCCTCTCACACACACACACACACACACACACACACACACACACACACTCTCTCACACACAGACACTCATTCTGAGACACAGCGCCATCTACAGACTGACAACACACACACACACTCTCTCACACACACTCACACTCTCACTCTGAGACAGAGCGCCATCTACAGACTGACAAACACACACACTCACTCACACACAAACTCACACACACACTCACTCACACACACACTCACACACAGACACTCACTCTGAGACACAGCGCCATCTACAGACTGACAAACACACACACACACACACACACACTCACTCACACACAAACTCACTCACACACACACACTCTCACACACAGACACTCACTCTGAGACACAGCGCCATCTACAGACTGACAAACACACACACACACACACACACACTCACTCACACACAAACTCACTCACACACACACACTCTCACACACAGACACTCACTCTGAGACACAGCGCCATCTACAGACTGACAAACACACACACTCACACTCGCACTCACACTCACACTCACACACTCTTCAAATCAGTGTTTTACTCTTGAAGAGCAAATCTCACATAAACATGTCCAGGTCATGAATCATCAAACATGATCAAATCAACACAGACGCTTCTGGAGGGAATTAAACCCAATCACTCTGATCACACAGACACACACTTCGACTCCGGCGTTTCAGAAACACCAAACCAACATTACAGACGCTGCGACGCCATTGGTCCACTGGTTACTCCAGTTATCCAGTCACAGCTGACGCTGAGGCGAAGTCACATGAGCTTTGAGGGACTTATTCTGTAAATGTGTTTCCGTCATAGTTTAAGCGCATGTCCTCTTATCGGGTAACAAAACATTATCCGCCTCAATTGATACATTTTGTAGTTTTTTGTGTGCGTCTCATGGAAGCTTGTTTCCGCCACAGAGTGAAAAAATAAATAAATATCTTTTTATCTCAGAATTGCATAATATAAAGTCAGAATTGCGTGACAAAGTAGCAATTATGACTTTCCTCAGAATTGCATGTTTATATCTCGCAATTCTGACTTTATATCTCTCAATTGTGAGATAAAAAAGTCGCAAATATATTTTAAAATGTTTTATTCTGTGGCGGAAACGAGCCTCCAGAGCATCTTGCAGTTTCCATCAAGCATCTTTTTAAAGATATATCCCAAAATGCTCTACTGTCTAACTATTTAGTACAAACCTGGTAAAAATGGTGGCCAGTGGAGGAAAGCCTTGTTCTGCCCTCGTATTAACTACTACATATGAAATAAAAGAATCCTTGCCAATTCCAACCAATCACTCAATATCATCTGAATATAACAAATAATACAACACAATATAATGGAGTAAATGAGCTGTTCCTCTGGGTCCTAAAGCCAGTTACCTTCAGTGTGCATCAGATACACATGTAGACATTATAAAATCTTTTTTTGGTAAAGTTTTAGCATTTTTAGGTGTTTCTATGTGAACTGAAGCATTCCTCACATTCCATTCATTCCTAAGGGGGCAAATTGAGCCGCGAGAGAAGGATTTGTTACTTTTTTAAATTTCAACCACAAAACTCCTCGAATCCATTAAAAAATGTTTTGTGTATTCATGGTTCAAGTGTGACAAAAGTCCTGGGGTCTTGGACCCTCTGATGAACAATCAGTTTTTCACATTTAAAAAGCCTTGTTTTGCCCTCCTATAAACTACTTCATATGAAATAAAATAACCCTTGCCAATTCCAACCAATCACTCAGTATCAGCGGTTGGACAGTGTTCAGACTCACAGTATTGGCCAGTTCCAGGTAGTTTCCGCTCAGAGCGGATGAAGGCTTCGACAGGAGCTTGTGGATCCCGGATGAAGGCTCGAGAAGCTTCTGGAGTAACGGCGAGCTCGGATTGGCTTGCGTCGGGGACTGAAGATCTGGACTCTGTAAATCTCGGACCCCAGAGTCAAACTCCCAACTCTCTCGAGCGCCTGCGAGAACCACACAAGACTTCAGACACGAGCTGAACACAGACCGCCAACATAAGCATCACTCAAAACTAGTGGTGTAACGATCCCCTCATGTCACGATGCGATACACATCCCGATCCTGAACTCACGATACCATATTATTGCCATACTCCAAGACTCATGGGAGAATGCACTGTTGATTAAAATACTAAATTTGGTATTACATTGATTGTGTGTGTAAATGAACAGGCTTCTGGACTTGGTGCTGAAACCCAAAGCACAGGACAATAGAGACGCCAGAAGAACAATATTCATGATTCTGAAGATGAAAATACTGAATTATTGTAGATGAATATGCTTGTGCTCTTTCACTGACTAGATATATTTAAAATAATGTAAGCCACTTTTTACTGGTAACATCAGACATCTGGCATTATCAGGACCCACAGATATTCCCCCACTGCATTATTATACATTATATTCAACATTATATATAGTAGTTTAATGTACTGACACTCTGAAAACTTAGGAGAACTTGGGAGAACTATCCACAATATATATTGTTGCAGTTTTGTATTGTGATATATTGCTACACCCCTACTCAAAACTGAACTAAAACAGAGACAAAAGCTCTGGATTGCGAACTATAGGAGGTGTGGCATCCTGACTAAAACTCAGGACTAGAAATGTGATGTTTGAGCCATGAAACCACAACAATGTGCATTATTAGGGACGAATCCGTGTATCATTCGTTCAGTCGTTTTTTTTATTTAATATTGAAAGTAAAAAAATGAGAAAACAGTTCCTTTTTCAATTTTCATTTTTTCCAAAACAACGAAAAACAATAATTCAGCTTGAGTTTTCGTTTTTCGTTCTGATGTAGAAAAATGTATAAACAGCTGGAATATTCGAATTTTACACGTGGGTGGGAATGAAACGCCCCTTTCATTTGATTTGTCAGCCGAAGATCAAACTGTCCCGTCATCAGTTCTTCCTCAGTTCTGCACTGCAGAATAAGAGTCCTCGCGTTGTGATTCTTAACGCGTTTATTGCAACTACATTTCATCTTTTTTTTTCATCAAATAACCAGACTAACATGGCTCGACACAACCCGTACTGGGAAAAACACTAGACAGGGCTTTCTTCTGTGTAGACCAGGAGTTCTCAAGTGCCAGGGGTTTGCTATTTTCCTATTTCCGAACTGTAAAGTCACGTTTTTTTATTTTAATTTTTTTTATCATGAACCACGCTGTGTTTTATTCTTAAGTGACTATATAATGCATTTTACTTAAAATAATCTAAATGTTGACTTTGAAAAGTAGGTGCGTCAGAAGGCTATTCATTCTATCTTGGTTCATTTGTGGTGTGCGCCAGAAAGATGTTCAAGGAGACTAAGACGCGCTAAAGCAGCGCATCATATTGTTTTCTTTATTTTCCAAAGGCATGACATTTTGTAGTCATTTTGAATGTACACAAATAAAAATATAAATGTTACTGTTTCGAATGACAGAGTATTAAACGACAGAATATTATTATTTCCCCTGCTGAGCAACAAATCCAATTGATGTCGCCGGCGCATCGCTCGCTCACACAGCATCTCTAGGCTATTATCAGTTCACTTCTGGCATGGCTAACATCGCAGCCTGTTCATTATTAAAATAAAACACAGTCAACCAAACATATAAAAAGTTATTCTGCTTAATTTAATTGGCCTGTTGTACAATATAAAGGCTGTGCCGCACAGTAGGCTAGGCTACTTGCTGTTATTCCAAACTCATTTCCCTTGCTGTGAAGATGCTGATTTAGCCTATACGTGTATTGGGACTCGACTTAAGTATAAAGCCTTCTTTACATTACTAGTTAGCATCCAAATGTTACATTGCAAATATGGAAACTTTGGACCGAATGAGAGATGCGCGAAACCAACGTCGGTACAGTTTCAGTTTCGATTCAAATAAATTCGTTTAGGCTTGGCGTTTAAAATTGGCAAAATGTTGTTTATAATAAAGGACAAAATAGGCTATTTTTATAAGCTATTAGGCTATATTTTTATTATACGTGGCTACTTATTTTTCATTCTTGTTGTTTTCTGAATAGGCCTACCATTCATTTAAGGATTTGACATAGGCTACAGTAAGGGGAAGTAAAATACGCATAGACATAGCCTATATGTTATTAATAGTGTTTATGATGTCAATGTTGCATTTTATTTACCGATCTTTTACACTATTTCTGAATAGGCTAATAATAAAATGCGTTTGTTTCCCTCTCAACATGACCCGGTGCGCTGCGTACAAGCGCACATCTTTGAGATATAAATTAATAAATTTTAATAAAACACAAGGCCTACATCATAAAACTCAGAAGAGTGTGTATTTTAATATCTCTGTTGTTCTCTGTTCTCCGGTTGTTAGATAGTCAGTCTGAATGTCATGCGTTTACGTTAATATAGAAATATTATATTGTCAATGCATTATTCTTTTCTTTTTGTATTAGTGTTAAAAATATTAAATTTACAACTAATTATATTGATTTATATCTTCATTTATTATTAAAAAAAATAAAAAAATACTGGGCGAGGGCGACCATGTAGGCTAACAGCCGTCATTTAGGCATACCCAGCTGATGCAAAGCGTAGGTGAATTTATATCTACACAGAAGAAAGCCCTGTCTAGTGTTTTTCCCAGTACGGGTTGTGTCGAGCCATGTTAGTCTGGTTATTTGATGGGAAAAAAAGATGAAATGTAGTTGCAAAAAACGTGTTAGGAATCACAACGCGAGGACTCTTATTCTGCAGTGCAGAACTGAGGAAGAACTGATGACGGGACAGTTTGATCTTCGGCTGACAAATCAAAGGAAAGGGGCGTTTCATTCCCACCCACGTGTAAAATTCGAATATTCCAGCTGTTTATACATTTTTCTACCTCAGAACGAAAAACGAAAAATCAAGCTGAATTCTTGTTTTTCGTTTTTTTGGAAAAAATGAAAATCGAAAAAGGAACTGTTTTCTCATTTTTCTACTTTCAATATTAAATAAAAAAACGACTGAACGAATGATACACGGATTGGGACGCACGAAATATCGGCCACCATTTCAGTATCAGCTGATATCGGTTCATTTTTTATATATTAAAGCTGATAAATAATGTATTATTTCCTTCAGCTGAGACTCTTCAGATGCGCACTGTTCAACATGATGATTATGAAGTGCTTGAAATATGATTGAAATCACTTAAAAAAAGGAAAACACAGTTCAGTGCAACATGTGCAAGTCTGTCATATCGGCTACAGAACATGATCATGAGAACATTATAATTGTGTGTTTGAGACGTGGATTTTAATGGTGAGACTTTTGTGTTTGTAATCAGGCTCTCAAAAAAATTACATAAAAATTTGGATTTAGATTTATCGGGCGATATATCGGTTATCGGCTTTCAAATATAAATAATTATCGGTTATCGGTATCGGCCAAAATGTTCATATCGGTGCATCCCTATGCACTAGCTTACATTTGCATATTCCCTAATAGAGTGCATTAGTGCCCCGACTACTTTTTCAGCAGGAATTATTTTCCTATTCATAATTTAAAATTGTTCGAGGTCTGAACAAGGAAAGTCTCATACCTAAACTGTTCTCGCTGCTGGTCGGCCAGGAGGCGACACGCTCCCGAAGTTTCTTCTCCTCCGAGTCGCCGGAGAGAGACAGTTGTCCTTCTTCTTTCCGGATCTCTCCGACCAGTTGCATTCGACAGCGTGTGAAGTCTTCGAAGGAAATCTTTCCTCGCTCGTCGGCGCCGAGCTGAGCCATGATCTCTGCCACCGCGTCCTCCATGTTCAGCTGCCGGCACACCATCAACAGATCATTCCTGAGAGAGAGAGAGAGAGAGAGAGAGAGAAGGAGGGGGAGAGAGAGAGAGAGAGAGAGAGAGAGAGAGAGAGAGGGGGGGGGGGGGGGGGAGGGGAGAGAGAGAAAGAAAGAGAGAGAGAGAGAGGGGGGGGGAGAGAGAGAGAGAGAGAGAGAGAGAGAGAGAGAGAGAGAGAGAGAGAGAGAGAGAGAGAGAGAGAGAGAGAGAGAGAGAGAGAGAGAGACACTTGAGATTCAAGAGAATGGCTTATTTTAGGGAATCTAGGGATGCACCGATATGCACATGTTGCACTGAACTGTATTTTCCTTTTATGAAGTGATTTCAATCATATTTCAAGTTATTCATAATCATCATGTTGAGCAGTGCGCATCTGAAGTGTCTCAGCTGAAGGAAATAATACATTATTTATCAGCTTTAATATATCTGCCAAATCTTCTTATTGGGCCGATAACGATAACATTAAAAATGAACCGATATCAGCCGATACCGATATGGCACGCATCCCTAACTTATTTACATTTACAGTCGCCCCAAACTGTACAGATTAGACATTACAGTCAAAAAAGCACAAAGAGTGTCTGTATCTGCAGGATCTCATCTCACAAATGAACTAACTTCATCACATTAACTATGACAGACAAGACAGAGGACGTTACTTCTGGTACGACACAAAGATTCAGCTTTTCAAACAATAATGACCGTTTTCAGTCTTTTTGATCACTGATCATCTCTTCTTCTTTACTACTAGTTATAGCACCAAATAAACATGAATGAACATCAGGAATATTGTGTCAAGCTCAAGACGTTAATCTACTAACTCTCCTGACTGGTTAGTCGGACAAAATGGAAAATAAATTCATAAGTGATTTAAGTGAAATATAATGGTTCTGTGTTATTTGTATGACTTGAACACATGATTTGCTGTAGCCTAACACTGAACTAGGTCTATTCTTTATCACGCTTTGTCAAATGTTTTGCTTGTAAAGTATGTTTGTGTCTTTCTTCACTATAATATACTTGCTTTGAGAACTAACTTCTTCACTTTAGCTATGACAATCTTTTGCTGGTGTTTCACAATCATGAAATGTCACAAACACTGTCTTTATGTGCATCTCTAGATCTAGTTGGTTTTATCATGTTCTTTCAATCAAACTTCTTTCTGGTTGTGTTTGTGCAACTTTCTTAACACTTAATGACACTTAACGCAATCTAACGCAAGCAATGACATTATTTAAGATGGAGCCAATAATATAAATCTTTTATTACACTGAAGCATGCTGTTGTGATTTTGGAAACGATTAAAAAAAGAATGCATGCATGCAAAAACTAACAAACATAATAATATACAAATATATGTATGTGTGTGTGTGTGTGTGTGTGTGTGTGTGTGTGTGTGTGTGTTAGGGTCCCAGAAAGGATTTCTGTCATTAAGTTTCAAGTAAAGAAAACGAACTAAAATCTCGTGTCTTTGATTTGTCTTGCAAAACACCAGTAACTCAGTAATGAGATGAGGATTTTACACCAGCAATCATTACAATAATACCATAGGAATCGCTCCTAAATAGAAAACAACATTCAACAACAAGACACATAGAATTACATTCAAATATGTATATTCAAAAAGTGAGCAGATTCAAGTGTTCCAAAAGAGAACAAGTTCATAAACATAAACCGCAAAGTTTCGCGGATGATGAAACATTTCCTGTCACTTCCGACACAGCGAACGCGCTTCTGACAGCTTTAACTCCACGCAAACTAACTTTACACGCGTTTATGTGTGTGTTTTTCACGAGTTAAACCGTGACATTGTTGCAGCCGTCTCACTAAAACGCGCGTGACGTCAGCGCGCGCGTCCGCTGCTCAGCTCCGCGACTCTTTATGAGTTTCTCCTGCAGAACGAGTGAGTTTAGTGTGTTTTCTGACCGGTTTATGTATCCGTCTCCGTCCCCGTCGCACGTCTGGAAGAGCCGACGCACGCGTTCCTCCTCCGCGGTGCTGTTTGACGCGTCGCTGCTGCCGCTGCTGCCGCTCACCTCCGACGCCATCATCAACGCGCATGCGCAACGCTGGGGCACGCGCACAAACACACGCGCTTCAGCAGCTGCACACTCACTGCTGTGTCTAAAACTGCATATTCTTTACAATTAGTGAACATATGATCAAACATAATAGATATTATATTACCACTACAAAAAAAAAAAAAACGCACCCACTTACAAAAATGAATAAATAACACAAGATCGCAATTCTGAGATTTTATTTTATTAATAAACTTTTTTTTATTGCGCGATTGCAATTCTGAGAAAAAAGTATATATTTTTCCTTTACAATTGGACTTTATAACTCTAAATTCATCAGATCTGGAGTGTGTGTGTGTGTGTGTGTGTATCGAGGCGAGTGTGTGTGAGAGTGTGTATCGAGGCGCAGATCCTTCATCAGATCTGGAGTGTGTGTGTGTGTGTGTGTTGAGGCGCAGATCCTTCATCAGATCTGGAGTGTGTGTGTGTGTGTGTCTGTGTATCGAGGCGCAGATCCTTCATCAGATCTGGAGTGTGTGTGTGTGTGTGTGTGTGTGTATCGAGGCGCAGATCCTTCATCAGATCTGGAGTGTGTGTGTGTGTGTGTGTGTGTGTGTGTGTGTCGAGGCGCAGATCCTTCATCAGATCTGGAGTGTGTGTGTGTGTGTGTGTGTGTGTGTGTCAAGGCGCAGATCCTTCATCAGATCTGGAGTGTGTGTGTGTGTGTGTGTGTGTGTGTGTGTGTGTGTGTGTGTGTGTGTGTCAAGGCGCAGATCCTTCATCAGATCTGGAGTGTGTGTGTGTGTGTGTGTGTGTGTGTGTGTGTGTGTGTGTGTATCGAGGCGCAGATCCTTCATCAGATCTGGAGTGTGTGTGTGTGTGTGTCGAGGCGCAGATCCTTCATCAGATCTGGAGTGTGTGTGTGTGTGTATCAAGGCGCAGATCCTTCATCAGATCTGGAGTGTGTGTGTGTTCACCTTCATCAGATCTGGAGTGTGTGTGTGTGTTCACCTTCATCAGATCTGGAGAGTGTGTGTGTGTGTGTGTTCACCTTCATCAGATCTGGAGTGTGTGTGTGTGTATCAAGGCGCAGATCCTTCATCAGATCTGGAGTGTGTGTGTGTTCACCTTCATCAGATCTGGAGTGTGTGTGTGTGTGTGTTCACCTTCATCAGATCTGGAGTATGTGTGTGTGTGTGTTCACCTTCATCAGATCTGGAGTGTGTGTGTGTGTGTGTGTGTGTGTTCACCTTCATCAGATCTGGAGTATGTGTGTGTGTGTGTTCACCTTCATCAGATCTGGAGTGTGTGTGTATCGAGGTGCAGGTCCTTCATCAGATCTGGATCCGGCAGGCTGCAGGGAAACCTCAGGATAAACAAAAACACTAACATTAGCGTAGACGCCATTCTTCTTATGATGTAACGAGTACATCAGGATTTATGGGAAGTGTTCCCGGTTCCGGCTGACCTAATCTATGCAGCCTAACATTGAATTATAGAAGTCTGTAATGTGTTATGTGTATGCTAGGTCAAAGAGATGTGTTTTTAGTCTAGCTTTGAACTGACAGAGTGTGTCTGCTTCCCGGACAATGTTAGGAAGACTGTTCCATAGTTTTGGTGCTAAACAGGAAAAGGATCTCCCGCCGGCAGTCGACTTTGATATTCTAGGTATTATCAACTGGCCGGAGTTTTGAGATCGCAATAGACGTGAAGGACTATAATGCGTTAAGAGCTCGCTCAAGTACTGCGGAGCTAAACCATTTAGTGCTTTGTAAGTAATCAGCAATATTTTAAAATGTATACGATGTTTAATAGGGAGCCAGTGCAGTGTTGACAGAACTGGGCTAATATGGTCATACTTCCTGGTTCTGGTAAGAACTCGAGCTGCTGCGTTTTGGACCAGCTGTAGTTTGTTTATTAAGCGTGCAGGGCAACCACCCAGTAGAGCATTACAACAGAGAATGTCTAATAAGGGGAGAACTTCCACTCTCAAACTTCCGGCTTCTGAACTGGTTGCAGTTCCACTCTGGCTCCACATGAGGGCGCTCACAGGACGAGTGCAGTTCCACTCTGGCTCCACATGAGGGCACTCACAGGACGAGTGCAGTTCCACTCTGGCTCCACATGAGGGCGCTCACAGGATGAGTGCAGTTCCACTCTTGCTCCACATGAGGGCACTCACAGGACGAGTGCAGTTCCACTCTGGCTCCACATGAGGGCGCTCACAGGACGAGTGCAGTTCCACTCTGGCTCCACATGAGGGCGCTCACAGGATGAGTGCAGTTCCACTCTTGCTCCACATGAGGGCACTCACAGGACGAGTGCAGTTCCACTCTGGCTCCACATGAGGGCGCTCACAGGACGAGTGCAGTTCCACTCTGGCTCCACATGAGGGCGCTCACAGGACGAGTGCAGTTCCTCTCTGGCTCCACATGAGGGCGCTCACAGGACGAGTGCAGTTCCTCTCTGGCTCCACATGAGGGCGCTCACAGGACGAGTGCAGAATGAATGGAGGTCTATGGCGCTATACCCCTCAAAATCCACTTTTCTCAGGATATAATTGTTTGTCTAGTAATTTGAATGTTGTATTCGACAGGAGATGCAAAGAAATTACACACTGCTGGGTGTTCGATTTTTTAGAGTCACTTATTTGCTTTAAAAAGTCTTTAAAAATGTCAATGACGTCATACACATCGTACGACCAGAGATACTGCTTTACGGCAATCCTTCAGTCACTTTGGTGCTTTCAGCTCTGCACTTTCTTTTCTCTCGAGGCATCGACAACACAGCCGACACAGGTAAACACACACAGCTGACACACACACAGCTGACACAGGTAAACACACACAGCCGACACAGGTAAACACACACAGCCGACACAGGTAAACACACACAGCTGACACAGGTAAACACACACAGCTGACACAGGTAAACACACACAGCTGACACAGGTAAACACACACAGCTGACACAGGTAAACACACACAGCTGACAAAGGTAAACACACACAGCTGACACAGGTAAACACACACAGCTGACACAGGTAAACACACACAGCTGACACAGGTAAACACACACAGCCGACACAGGTAAACACACACAACTGACACAGGTAAACACACACAGGTAAACACACACAGCTGACACAGGTAAACACACAGGTAAACACACACAGCCGACACAGGTAAACACACACAGCTGACACAGGTAAACACACACAGCTGACACAGGTAAACACACACAGCTGACACAGGTAAACACACACAGCTGACACAGGTAAACACACACAGCTGACACAGGTAAACACACACACAGCTGACACAGGTAAACACACACAGCTGACACAGGTAAACACACACAGCTGACACAGGTAAACACACACAGCCGACACAGGTAAACACACACAGCTGACACAGGTAAACACACACACAGCTGACACAGGTAAACACACACCCACACAGCTGACACAGGTAAACACACACAGCTGACACAGGTAAACACACACAGCTGACACAGGTAAACACACAGGTAAACTCACACAGCTGACACAGGTAAACACACACAGCTGACACAGGTAAACACACACACAGCTGACACAGGTAAACACACACCCACACAGCTGACACAGGTAAACACACACAGCCGACACAGGTAAACACACACAGCCGACACAGGTAAACACACACAGCTGACACAGGTAAACACACACAGCTGACACAGGTAAACACACACCCACACAGCTGACACAGGTAAACACACACAGCTGACACAGGTAAACACACACAGCTGACACAGGTAAACACACACAGCTGACACAGGTAAACACACACCCACACAGCTGACACAGGTAAACACACACAGCCGACACAGGTAAACACACACAGCTGACACAGGTAAACACACACCCACACAGCTGACACAGGTAAACACACACAGCTGACACAGGTAAACACACACAGCTGACACAGGTAAACACACACCCACACAGCTGACACAGGTAAACACACACAGCTGACACAGGTAAACACACACACAGCTGACACAGGCAAACACACACCCACACAGCTGACACAGGTAAACACACACCCACACAGCCGACACAGGTAAACACACACAGCTGACACAGGTAAACACACACACAGCTGACACAGGCAAACACACACCCACACAGCTGACACAGGTAAACACACACAGCTGACACAGGTAAACACACACAGCTGACACAGGTAAACACACACCCACACAGCTGACACAGGTAAACACACACAGCCGACACAGGTAAACACACACAGCTGACACAGGTAAACACACACAGCCGACACAGGTAAACACACACAGCTGACACAGGTAAACACACACAGCTGACACAGGTAAACACACACCCACACAGCTGACACAGGTAAACACACACAGCCGACACAGGTAAACACACACAGCTGACACAGGTAAACACACACACAGCTGACACAGGTAAACACACACAGCTGACACTGGTAAACAGACACAGCTGACACAGGTAAACACACACACAGCTGACACAGGTAAACACACACAGCTGACACAGGTAAACACACACAGCTGATACAGGTAAACACACACAGCTGACACAGGTAAACACACACACAGCTGACACAGGTAAACACACACCCACACAGCTGACACAGGTAAACACACACAGCTGACACAGGTAAACACACACCCACACAGCTGACACAGGTAAACACACACCCACACAGCTGACACAGGTAAACACACGTGCTAGACGAGTTTTTGTTTTGTTGTTTTAAAAGACCATCAAGCGGTATCTCTGGTCGTAATCAGTCCTTCACTGACCAATCAGCGTTCATTAGCAGAATGCCAGCGTGTTATGGGCAACAACAACTCAACCTGTAAGAAATCCAAAGGACATAAGTACTCGTTCAGTCAACGTTCGACCTATAACCCATGTTGAACTTGCAAAACCTACAATCAAATCTGAGATTTCTCAACGGCAATCGGGTGAAAGAGACACATTTATCCGTCTATCCCCATAGACTCCCATTCATTCTGCACTCATGGGCGATCGCCCCCAGTGGAGCTCTGGTGGAACTACAACCAACATTCGGTACAATAGGACTCAATAGGGAGTGGCCAGGCTCTCTGTAGACGGGATCTGGCTGTAGTTTGTTTATTAAGCATGCAGGGCAACCACCCATAATAGCATTACAATAATCTAGCCTTGATGTCATGAAGGGCCGTCAGCCGTTAAGTGACTGAACGCCAGTGGGCGGGGCCTATGGTGCGATGATGTATTGCTATTCGTCAATGTCTTGCTCTGGAGGCGGTCATATGCAAATGTATTTGCCTGTATGAAGTCACAGATCCCACAACATCAAATATTTTGAAGCTTGTTTAAATAAATCTAATATTTGTATATGATTCAATTCTCTTATATAACATTGGTTTTGTCAAGCCAATGTATCAAGAGTGCTATTTGTTGCCCTTTGACCCCACATGCGGTTCATTCAGAGAAATCACTTCTGATCACGTGTCAATATTTAGTCATTGCGCAACTCTTTTCTGACAGAAAGCAGTCAAGAGGCCAGAACACTAGAGGAGGTCTGAGCGAGAGTATCACACGAGCCACGAAAGCCAAACACAATAATAGGAAGCTTTTAAAAAGAAGCGAGACCCTCTTAAAACATTCCTGACCAAAGATCAGAACACAAACACCAGCCGTCCGTCCAAAACAAGAGCATGAGTCGCGGAAACAGAAGAACGGTGAGGAAGGAAACGCGGGTCAGAGGTCAGAGGTCAGGACCTCGTCGTCGATCAACTTTCTCTGTGTATCAGAACTTATATATTTTTACAGTTATTATTCAAATTATTATATTTTCAGTTTTTACGTTTTTATTCAGTTTATGATGTGCTTTTGTCATTTTTGTTGTTGTTGTTGTTCTTTTTAAATAGAACTATTTAGGTTTAATTTATTTTTATTTCACTTTTAGTTTTTATTTGCAATTAATTTTAGTGCTTTAGCTTAAATCTCAGTCACACACACACACACACACACACATATATATATATATATATATATATATATATATATATATATATATATATATATACACATACAATATATATTATTTAAGCTTTATTTCACTTAACACAAATGTTTTAATATTTTATATTTTAGGTACCAATATTAACCCTGCTGTGTATAATCCTGAACTATATGCTTTATTTTAAATACAAATTTATATTGTTTTATTTAAATAAAAAATTTCTGATGAAAATGTGTGTATATATATATATATATATATATTTTTTTTTTAAGCTTTATTTCAATTAACAAAAGTTTTCACATTTTTAATTTTAGGTAATGATCATGTAATATTTAGTTTTATTTTATATATGTTCATATATATATATATATACACATACATACATGCATTTATATATTCACACACACTTACAGTCATGGTAAGATTCATTGGCACCGTTGATAAATATGATCAAAGAAGGCTGTAAATGCTCCTTTTAATCTTTTATTTAAAAAAATCCTCAAAAATCAAACCTATAAATAATGTGAGCAAAAATCTCATTATGAAATAAATGATTAATAAAAGAGTCCTTTACATACAAATCAGTCTCAGGCTTTCATAGACAATGTAGGATGTTTTCAAAGTTTAATTACAAGCTGTTCACAAATTGGATATCAAAAGTGATTAAATGCTTACATACAGCCTCTTTAAACGGACATGAACTGAAACTCACACAATCCCCACTCTGATCTCATCAAGTCTTTAATAGCAGTTAGGGTTAGCATCCGGCAAACGTCGCTGTAGTTCATTATTAAACTCTGAATAATCCTCTCTGGGACTGGCAGAGAAACACACAGATCAGCAAACAGAGTTTATTACTCCAACTTAAAATGTGAAAATGCATCAAAAATGGTAAAAAACGAGACATTTTTCATGAAAGAACTCGGGAATGTGGTCATTCCAGTGGAAAACACTATAAAGTTTGAGTTCAGCGAGTGTTTATTTGACGGTTTTGCTGATGTTGCTGTATCCGGCTCCGACACACGTCATCAGGATCTTCTCTCCTCCTTTACACTCGTCTTCTCCGGGCTTCTGCGGATCCATCTTGAACATGATCTGGAAGAAGTCTCGGATGTGTCTCAGGAACTCGATCCTGCGGTGGAAAACGGACAGAAGATGAAGGGAATTCAAGGTGAGCACGACCTGTCGTTACCCTAGTACAGGTCCAACAAACACGGTAAAAATAACTCTGTTTACCTGCATGTCATGTGACCGTAAACCAACATCAGAGTTGAACTGTGAACCAGTGTTATTTACTATCATTGAGATGCTATTATAGCTTTTATTCATATTGAATTTCACATTTTCAAGGTTTAGTAGTTCCTGTTGTGTGTTTTTGCCATTTTTGGCAGTTTATGCAGTTTTAGGAGTTTATATAAATCTATATAAGTTTAGTTTTTATTTCAGTTTTAGTTATTTTAGTACAATTAAGTTAAACTAATAAAAAATTAGAACTTTGGCAATCAGCTGAAATTTTAACATTTTATTTTATTTTAGTAAAGCTTTACTTTTTTTAAAATGGTTTTAGTTTTAGTTAAATATAATAACATTGTTGTGAACACGTGAATGTGTTAAATTATTGGAAAATTACATATTTTAGGTTAAAGGGGTTCACTGATATAAACATCTTCAAAAGCAAGGTTTTTTTTAATACAAAAAAATAAATAAAATAAAATCGTACTTGAAATAATGTTAACCGAAATATTAAAATAACAAATGATATACACATAAAAAAAAAGTTAAACTAATAAAATGGTAAAAAAAATATATATATTTAAAGGAAAAATATATAAATAAAAACTGAACTGAAACGAGTCGTCAGTAATTCAGTCTCACTTCCTGCTGAATCTGTATAGGTTAGTAACTCATTTGCATAATGCCAGCCCATTGGCTGAGCAGCGTCTCTAAGCCCCACCCTCAAACACTAGTGTATCTGAGACTGGAAGAGTTTGGTTCGTGTTGTTCATGTCGAGAAGAACAAAGCAAATCCACTTTGATGAGATTGATACGGTAAAACTCACGCCATCGTTACTGTTCCTATCAGTGATGCGCGGGTCAATGTATAAACAACCCGCACCCGACCGACGTTTTAAACTAACCCGCCCGCAACTCGGACCGCAAAAAAAAGAAAAAGAACATATTGTACCCGACCCGCTTCCTGACCCGCATTTTTTAAAAGTAGCCTAGTAGGCTAAATGCTCTTCGTTGCGTCGTTGGGAAAAAAAAGAATATAGCCTAGGCCAGTGATCTCAAACTCAATTCCTGGAGGGCCACAGCTCTGCACAGTTTTGCTCCAACCCTAATCAAACACACCTGATCCAGCTAATCAAGGTCTTCAGGATTACTAGAAACTTCCTTGCAGGTGTGAGTTGGAGCTGGTTGGAGCTAAACTGTGCAGAGCTGTGGCCCTCCAGGAATTGAGTTTGAGACCACTGGCCTAGGTTATTCTAATTTTGTCAAGAATTATAAAAAATCGTCAATAAGCTCATAATTTGTAAATAGTCTAAATGTTTAGTTTTAACAACAATTTTAAAAAGCTGGCTATATATGGCTAAATACCTCCGACTAATTATTTTTTTTTTCTAGTCGACTAATAGTTGTTAATTTAAGCCATTCGTGGACAAATCGCCCCTTTATATTAATTTAATTAGCCTACTTAAATAGGCTATAGCCTATGGATAATAAGCGTTATGACCGCACGCATAAAGCTAGCCACAAAGAACCGGTTAAAGTAATGATTATGAATGTGTCTAAATTAGCAAGGAGACATTTCATTGTTTAGTAATAAACTGGTGTTTTCTGTGTCGCTGCAAAGATGAAGTTGACAATTCGGACTCGCCATGAACGCCAGAGAGAAATGCACATTTCATTTGGATTACATAATCAGAGAGTAGCCTATTTATTTTGGTTTGAATATTTTCGTTTAAAAGTAGACAATTGATTGATAAAACATTGATCAAAATTAAGATACAATTTATACAAAACGAAAATCTTTTAAAAAGAGTTTTCAATAAAACAAAACGTCGTCAAAATCATGTTTTACCAAAAACAGCGCCGTTGCTAGGAGGGCGCCAGCGCCTCTGCCTCTCAGCGCCTCTGCCTCGCGAGTGGATGATGAAGACGCCTAGCAATGATAGCCTATACATTAGTGGTAGTATACCTTTAGTTAAGTTATACCTTAAGAGTCTTCGTAGCGCGCTAATAGACAATATTTTCGGAAAATGCAGCCCAGGTATGATGCGTAATGGAGATTCCAAAGCGCTCTTCTTTGGTCAGAACCATGGAGAGCGATCAGGTATAGGTCCATATGCACCGAAACTTTTAACAATGCAACACAATATTTAAAGAGCATCAAGCTATTAAAATCTATATTATGTATACGCACGCACAGATAATAACAGCTATATTAGTCAATATTTTTTTTATTAAGTTAAGCAGTGATTGGATAACGTTTTTTATTTTTTTATTTAACGTTTTTAATTTAAGGCCCACCCACAATTGGTCTGGCTTATCCAAAACTGAAATCCTGGCGCCGTGCTTGGTTGGTCGTGCCAGTTTTGTGGCTATCAAATGTGTAAATAGCATCGCAAGAAGTACACATGACAAAACCAGCACTTTGGTCATCATCTTTCATTATTTCGGCAAATGTCTCCCACACTCCCACAGCTTCCACTCCCCAGTCTTCACCTTTTCTCTTGCCGCCTCCATCTCTACCTGCAGACTGAGCTCGTGCGTCATCGTACTTCTTGCCAGTTATTCAGCCAATAAAGTGTAGACCTATGTATTTCATTGAAAATAGTGTCTAGTAATATATAAATTACAAAGGTTTAATTGGCATCTTTATTTCAAACGACCCGACCGACCGCGACCCGAATATCATTAAAAATATTTTTGGATGACTCGTAACCGCGGGTGACCGCAGGCACCCGCTCATTTCGGATCAACCCGCGCATCACTGGTTCCTATCACTGTGTGTCGAGAGCTGAGATTCATGATATGATAATGAGCGTTTTCTTTCTGACCAATCACAGCAGAGCAGCTCTCAGAGAGGCGGGGTTTAGAGACACTGAGAGGAAAGAGCTGATGCTGCAGTGGAGATTATGAGGACATTACAGTGTTTTTGAGCTTAGATGCGTGTGAACCTGTTGTAGGAGACGCTAAACAACATTAGCCTTTAAAATAGCACAATAGAGGAGCTTTACATACACATGAAGCAGGACACCACGGAGAGTCGATCCACTGGAGCTCAGACATGTGTTGGCACCGTCAATCTTCAGTTATCATAGTACTGTACTTGACAAGCACACAGCACCGGTACCATGATAACTGAAAATGGACAATTCATGACGGATGGAGTTCATCACCGCAGAGAGAAAACATCTGGATCCGCACACAGACGTAATGCAGAACGGGAATATGGTCAATCGGGGGAAAGAAAGCCATTCAAACGGCAGAGCTTTTCTCTCTTTCCAGTCCAAATATCTCAACATTCTTAAATCAAGATGCATTTACTAAAGTAGTAAAACACCATTAGACATTATGTCTTGTTTTAACATTAGTTTTCTGACCCCATTGCTGGATAATTTGGCTTTCTCGTTAACAACTCACTTAATTTTGATTTATTTCCCCAGAAAACAAGTCATAATATCTTATATCATTTTACTCCTCTAGTAAATGCATCTTGATTTAAGAATGTTTAGATATTTGGACTGGAAACCAGACAGAAACACTGAGTGAGAACAGCATGTTCTGCAGTGTGTATCATCATGACAGACGACTTCTCTTAATCAATACTATTTAAATGTATAATATTCCACCATCCGAACGGATTCTGTAAGTTTTCCTTTAATGACATCACAGCAAAAATCCCTTCCAAAGAGAGATGTGTGTGTGTGTGTGTGTGTGTGTGTGTGTGTGTGTCACTGATGAAGTTTAGTTAAAGTCCCCCTGTGGTGTAAATCCAGCGTTTAATGTTGTTTATGTGTCTGTGTGGTGTTATTAATATGCTTTAAGACAAACCATGTGTAAATTCATAAGTCGACACCATTGCTGAGTATTTCCTCCTTAAAACTGCAGTGAACCAAAGACAGTCTCAAACACACGCTTTGAAATCGCTGGTGTTTCTGACGTCACAAACTACCTTGTAACCAATCAGATCAACGTGTGATCGTCAACCAGTGGATCTCTGAGCTGAGTGAGTGAGTGGAGGCGGGGCTCATTTGCATAATTATAGAACTGCACATACTAAATGAGGCAAGGGTGTCGAGTTACATTCAAGATATTTTAAGGCATGAGGAATTTTTTTCAAGGAAAAATAAAATGATTTAAATATGTCATTGTAGGGATCAGAGTTATAAGGGATATAAGGATGGACTACAGGGGGACTCTAATGGAAGAGCACGGATGTCAAACTGATAGTAAAAGTGAAGATACCAGTCTTTCTGAATCACTGGGAAAAGCTGCACGTACATGTTTAAATGACATTTGATTCTTTTTGTACTTGGCTTGAACACTTAGATCCCATCTGTGTGTGTGTGTGTGTGTGTGTGTGCGCTTACGTGTAGGGCGAGAGCGGTCCTAACAGGGTTTTAGAGACGTCTTGTTGGCCTAACGTCATGTACAGGAGAGCCAAGCTCTGATTGGTTGAATCCACACATCCGCCCTGCAGATTAAAGAAAGGAGGAGGTTCAGAATCAAGAGGTCACAAGGGTTATTATGGGTAACTAAAACAACATAATCAGTAAAAAACTATAAACATTAACCCTTTCCCCCGCCATTGACAGAATTTTCCATGTAAAAAAAATATTAAAAATTAAACATTAGAAAAGCAAAATTTATTTCAGCTTGCAATTTTTGTTTTTAGTGTAACTTGACGTACTAAAATAACACAAAAAATTAAAACTATAAATATTAACCCTTTCCCAGCCATTGACAATTTTTTTTACTGTTATACAGCAGGGGGCGCTATTCTATATTTCCTGAAAGAGTAAGATCTCCGGATCAAAACACATTAAGTAATCTTGAATGATAATAACAGTCACATCTCTTCTTCTCGTCTCTGATGACGAGGGCGGGGCTATAACCTGTCACTCACATGAGATCAGCCAATAGCAAACCACAACCATCCAATCATCTCCCCACAGACACAGTCAAGCCCCGCCCACATCTGTTCTTGTTTGAGAAGCCGTTTCACGCGGATATACGGCAAAAAAACCAGTGCAACTTCCATTTGATGCTGATTTTAGATAAACTGATGGTGCTGATCACTGGGAGAATGTCGGATAGTCAGGCCAACGTTCCTCAAACACGGATCCACACTTCTCTAACTTCAGTCCGAGACAGAAAAGCTGCTTTGAGGCGGATTCATTTATTCTAGATCAGCCTGAAGATGATTGAATCACCACATAAAGCTCAAAAATACAAAACACATGTATAGTTTGATCCATATTTGAACAATATTCACTTTAACCCTCACAAAACGACACAATCACACGGTAATACCACTGTACACGAACATAGCACTGAATGATTAATGATTAAATGCATTAACTAACAATGAGCAATACGTTCGTTACAGTATATTAATCTGTTAACATTAATAAATGCTTTCAAATATTTTCATTGCTAGTTCATGTTAACTGATGTTAGAGTGTTTTACTGAAGTCTTTATGTAAAGAGACAGGAGTGTTTAGTAAAGTAGAAACTCCAGTGTAAAACGACAGAAACTTTAAACTGTAAGTGAATCCTCACCAAGAGAAGAGCCGAACACGTCCAGAGGAGACACTCGCGTCCGAATGATGAATGCTCAAATATTCCTAACGCCTCAGAGAGTATCATCATGATAGAGGTGGAAAATCCCGAACATTTCTCTCCAGCAAAGCCCTGAATGCTCCCGAAACGCTTCACGTGATGTTCCTGTCATATTTCCCAGCTGATTCTCAAATGCAATTATCCGGAAAACACTGAACGACTTTGTGAAACTTGCATAACAACCGGCCGCATGTTTCCAGGACATGAGATCTGCAGAGAGAGCGTCTGTGGCACGGCATATCTCAGCACAATCATCTTTATTACGTTTGTTAATATCGGTTAACTACACCAGGATCGCTCGTGCCGTTAATCAACGGAACCTTATTATTGACTTAAGAATACGACACAAACATACGGCTAAAATACATTCAAATGATATATGTGAATGCATCAGTTAAACATGTCTCGATAAAAAAATGTTGCCTGGGAAAAAATAAACTATATTTTGCATAAATATTAAGCCAAATTTAGGATCCTTAAGACAATTTTCATTCAAATATTTTCCCTCAAATTCCCTGTAACAGTAATTTTTGATTTATGTGTTTGAGAATTTATTTAATTGATGCCTTTAATTTATGCTGAGCTAAAACTTTCAAATTGATACTAATCTAATATATAAATATATTCTGTTAGATCGATTTGACAGCACTAATATATATAAATATATACACTAAAAATTCTTACTGACCCCAAACTTTTGACCGGTAGTGTTTAATGTTACAAAAGCTTTAGATTTCAGATAATGCTGTTCTTTTTAACTTTCTATTCATCAAAGCATCATGAAATAAAAATGTAAAAAACTGTTTTCAACACTGATAATAATCATAAATGTTTGTTGATCATCAAATCCTATACATCAAACACTATAATTTCAAACTTCAATGTTAAACGCGATTAATCGATTTAACAGCACATATATATATATTTAATGAGAAAGTTGAGGTAAAATGAGTTTAATTTTCATGAAAATAAGGTCCTTATTATAAAATGTTTCCATTTCCTAATAAAGAAAGTTGTCCACAGGAGTGTGTCTCTATAGATTAATGTGAACAGTTAAGGATCTTACTAGACTACTGTACTGTACGTGTGTTCAAGTGTTTGAGTCGTGGCTTTTAATGGAGAGCCTTTAGTTTATGTGATCAGGCTCTCAAAGTACATCAACATGTGGATTTAGATTTATCGGCCGATTTATCGGTTATCGGCTTTCAAATATAAAGAATTATCGGTTATCGGTCAAAATGTTCATATCTGAGCATCTGACAGCCTTATATGAGAACTGAACTGGACGATGGCATTAATAATCATATAATTATCATTAATAACTGATGATCTTTACACCAGAACTGAGCGGACTTCAGCTGAACAACAGATGAGGTGTATTATGTCCCTGTTATCGCCGTGACGCCGCTGTGAGCGACCTAAGGGTGAGCTGGTCGATACTCTCGGCCTGACTGACACACACAAGGACACGAGTGTGTCAACGACCGTAAAGCCTGCCAAAACACACTCAATACAAACAACCGTATGCGTCATTCAGTAAAACACTCAACAACACCACACACACACACACACACACACACACACACACAACCGTATGTGTCATTCAGAAAAACACTCAACAACACCACACACACACACACACACACACACACAACCGTATGTGTCATTCAGAAAAACACTCAACAACACCACACACACACACACACACACACACACACACACACACACACACAACCGTATGTGTCATTCAGAAAAACACTCAACAACACCACACACACACACACACACACACACACACAC
>JAJAQA010000007.1:48023156-48123156 GCA_021464565.1 Rutilus rutilus
TCCTGCTGAACACTGGAGGAGATAATCTGACTTCATGAACGTTAGTCCTGCTGAACACTGGAGGAGATAATCTGACTTCATGAACGTTAGTCCTGCTGAACACTACAGGAGATAATCTGACTTCATGAACGTTAGTCCTGCTGAACACTGGAGGAGATAATCTGACTTCATGAACGTTAGTCCTGCTGAACACTACAGGAGATAATCTGACTTCATGAACGTTAGTCCTGCTGAACACTACAGGAGATAATCTGACTTCATGAACGTTAGTCCTGCTGAACACTACAGGAGATAATCTGACTTCATGAACGTTAGTCCTGCTGAACACTGGAGGAGATAATCTGACTTCATGAACGTTAGTCCTGCTGAACACTACAGGAGATAATCTGACTTCATGAACGTTAGTCCTGCTGAACACTACAGGAGATAATCTGACTTCATGAACGTTAGTCCTGCTGAACACTAGAGGAGATAATCTGACTTCATGAACGTTAGTCCTGCTGAACACTACAGGAGATAATCTGACTTCATGAACGTTAGTCCTGCTGAACACTACAGGAGATAATCTGACTTCATGAACGTTAGTCCTGCTGAACACTGGAGGAGATAATCTGACTTCATGAACGTTAGTCCTGCTGAACACTACAGGAGATAATCTGACTTCATGAACGTTAGTCCTGCTGAACACTACAGGAGATAATCTGACTTCATGAACGTTAGTCCTGCTGAACACTGGAGGAGATAATCTGACTTCATGAACGTTAGTCCTGCTGAACACTACAGGAGATAATCTGACTTCATGAACGTTAGTCCTGCTGAACACTGGAGGAGATAATCTGACTTCATGAACGTTAGTCCTGCTGAACACTACAGGAGATAATCTGACTTCATGAACGTTAGTCCTGCTGAACACTACAGGAGATAATCTGACTTCATGAACGTTAGTCCTGCTGAACACTACAGGAGATAATCTGACTTCATGAACGTTAGTCCTGCTGAACACTGGAGGAGATAATCTGACTTCATGAACGTTAGTCCTGCTGAACACTGGAGGAGATAATCTGACTTCATGAACGTTAGTCCTGCTGAACACTACAGGAGATAATCTGACTTCATGAACGTTAGTCCTGCTGAACACTACAGGAGATAATCTGACTTCATGAACGTTAGTCCTGCTGAACACTACAGGAGATAATCTGACTTCATGAACGTTAGTCCTGCTGAACACTGGAGGAGATAATCTGACTTCATGAACGTTAGTCCTGCTGAACACTACAGGAGATAATCTGACTTCATGAACGTTAGTCCTGCTGAACACTGGAGGAGATAATCTGACTTCATGAACGTTAGTCCTGCTGAACACTGGAGGAGATAATCTGACTTCATGAACGTTAGTCCTGCTGAACACTACAGGAGATAATCTGACTTCATGAACGTTAGTCCTGCTGAACACTACAGGAGATAATCTGACTTCATGAACGTTAGTCCTGCTGAACACTGGAGGAGATAATCTGACTTCATGAACGTTAGTCCTGCTGAACACTACAGGAGATAATCTGACTTCATGAACGTTAGTCCTGCTGAACACTGGAGGACATAATCTGACTTTATGAACGTTAGTCCTGCTGAACACTACAGGAGAATCTGACTTCATGAACGTTAGTCCTGCTGAACACTACAGGAGATAATCTGACTTCATGAACGTTAGTCCTGCTGAACACTGGAGGAGATAATCTGACTTCATGAACGTTAGTCCTGCTGAACACTACAGGAGATAATCTGACTTCATGAACGTTAGTCCTGCTGAACACTACAGGAGATAATCTGACTTCATGAACGTTAGTCCTGCTGAACACTACAGGAGATAATCTGACTTCATGAACGTTAGTCCTGCTGAACACTGGAGGAGATAATCTGACTTCATGAACGTTAGTCCTGCTGAACACTGGAGGAGATAATCTGACTTCATGAACGTTAGTCCTGCTGAACACTACAGGAGATAATCTGACTTCATGAACGTTAGTCCTGCTGAACACTACAGGAGATAATCTGACTTCATGAACGTTAGTCCTGCTGAACACTGGAGGAGATAATCTGACTTCATGAACGTTAGTCCTGCTGAACACTGGAGGAGATAATCTGACTTCATGAACGTTAGTCCTGCTGAACACTACAGGAGATAATCTGACTTCATGAACGTTAGTCCTGCTGAACACTACAGGAGATAATCTGACTTCATGAACGTTAGTCCTGCTGAACACTACAGGAGATAATCTGACTTCATGAACGTTAGTCCTGCTGAACACTACAGGAGATAATCTGACTTCATGAACGTTAGTCCTGCTGAACACTACAGGAGATAATCTGACTTCATGAACGTTAGTCCTGCTGAACACTGGAGGAGATAATCTGACTTCATGAACGTTAGTCCTGCTGAACACTGGAGGAGATAATCTGACTTCATGAACGTTAGTCCTGCTGAACACTGGAGGAGATAATCTGACTTCATGAACGTTAGTCCTGCTGAACACTACAGGAGATAATCTGACTTCATGAACGTTAGTCCTGCTGAACACTACAGGAGAATCTGACTTCATGAACGTTAGTCCTGCTGAACACTGGAGGAGATAATCTGACTTCATGAACGTTAGTCCTGCTGAACACTGGAGGAGATAATCTGACTTCATGAACGTTAGTCCTGCTGAACACTACAGGAGATAATCTGACTTCATGAACGTTAGTCCTGCTGAACACTGGAGGAGATAATCTGACTTCATGAACGTTAGTCCTGCTGAACACTACAGGAGATAATCTGACTTCATGAACGTTAGTCCTGCTGAACACTACAGGAGATAATCTGACTTCATGAACGTTAGTCCTGCTGAACACTACAGGAGATAATCTGACTTCATGAACGTTAGTCCTGCTGAACACTGGAGGAGATAATCTGAGGAATGTTGAAATGGTCACCAGTTTCCGTTGGTACTATGGAAGTCAATGGGGTCCAAAAACTGTTTACAGACATTCTTCAGAACATCTTCTGTGTTCAGCAGGTCTAGCCTGAGTAATGGACACTTTTCTGTGCGTTGAGTTTGTTAAAGAAGAAAATACAAAAGAATAAAAGATTTTGTAATAAAATATTTAAAATAATAATAGAGCTGCAATGATTCTGGATAAATCAAGATTCTGATCAGACAACTAAACACAATAACGCCATTTACTAGAGGCTCTCACAAAACATTTGTTAATTGATGGCATTTAAAACATATTTAATAAATTAGATTTCTTTCAAATAGTCGTGTTGATTGAATGATTCAATGACTCACTTGTTTCATTACTGGATGATTCAGTGTTTATGAACAAATCTCTTGAATGAATGATTCAATGACTCACTTGTTTCATTACTGGGTGAATCAGTGTTTATGAACGAATCTCTTGAATGAATGATTCAATGACTCACTCATGTTTGAACAGTCTCTTGTCTCCACCTACTGGTGTAACGATGTAATGATTCAATCTTTATTTGAAGCAGAAAGTTACTTTCAACGGTGATTGACTCTATTGTGATCTCTGCTGTAGACGTCAGTGTTTATATCTTAACTATAAACTTTTATCCAGAACTATTATGATAATATATGATTGTAAGATAGAGATAATGATGCAGTGTGACTGAAAAGGCTCCCTCTGGATCAGAACAGATCTGACTGTATATCTAATAAATCTGGGAGTCCTGTGTGAAGTCCTCGTGGTGAATCTCATAAAGGTCATATTTCACCACAATAAGATAAAAAAAGGTATTTTTGCATAAAGAAAATGAAGCATTTGACATCATCGTGACATTATTTTCATGACAAATAAATTGGCATTACTTAATATAAAAATCATATTACTATTATTATTACTACTATAATGCCTAATGCAAACAATAATATATTTAAATAATAAAGTATATATCATGATAGTATTTGTTTTAATTTGTGTTTATGCTGATTTAAATACAATGATATACACTGTTTTACAGTCGACTTTGCTTCACTGTCATGACAATAATCTTAAATATCCTTCATTTTATTAATGTAATATCATTTCTTATGGTTTTCTCTTGGTTTTGGGGTTTACCCAGATTTACTCAAGTGTGTGTGCACTGCAAAAATGCTTTCTTACTTATTATTTATGACTTGTTTCCAGTCCAAATATGTAAAAATTATTAAGTCTTGTTTTCTGGGGAAATAAATCAAAATGAAGTGAGTTTTTGCTTAAAACAAGAAAAATTATCCACCAATGGGGTCAGAAAAATAATCATGAAACATGGCAGATATTTAGCTTTTTTTTTGCAAAATCTCACTTCATTTTGATTTATTTCCCCAGAAAACAAGACATAATATCTTATGGTATTTTAGTACTTTAGTAAATGCATTTTGATTTAAGAATGTTTAGATATTTGGACTGGAAACCAAGGAAAAAAGCATGTTTTGCATGAGTGTACAGGGTAACTGGACCCGGCTCGGGATTGGGATGAGCTCATGAGTGTACAGGGTAACTGGACCCGGTTCGGGATTGGGATGAGCTCATGAGTGTACAGGATAACTGGACCCGGTTCGGGATTGGGATGAGCTCATGAGTGTACAGGATAACTGGACCCGGTTCGGGATTGGGATGAGCTCATGAGTGTACAGGGTAACTGGACCCGGTTCGGGATTGGGATGAGCTCATGAGTGTTTCGTGATGAGCTTCAGGTGTGGAGGACACACACACACACACACACTCACGGAGGGGTCGTTGGGGTCGTTGGTGACGCCCTTCAGCACGGCTTTCAGCGGGCTCTTCATGAACGGCCCCAGCATCAGCAGCGGCTCCAGGTAATAGCCCACCGACCGCGTCACGTGACACTCGTGCTCCACGGGGCCGCCCGTCAGGAGCCCCGGCTGGTAGAACAACACCGTTCCTGCGCACACACACACACACACACACACACACACACTGAGTCTGAGTCTCCACCGGGGAAATGAGCTAGCAGAGAACAACACCGTTCCTGCACACACACACACGCACACACACACACACACACACACACACACACACACACACACACACGCCTGAGTCTCCACCGGGGAAATGAGCTAGCAGAGAACAACACCGTTCCTGCACACACACACACACACACACACACACACGTCTGAGTCTCCACCGGGGAAATGAGCTAGCAGAGATTCGCAGGTTTATTAGCTAAATCTGTCTGTGGTGCCGACGGTGTGGAAGCTTGTGTCCGCCACAGAATACAACATTTGAAATGATAATTGTGACTCGCAACTCTGACTTTATTTCTCACAATTGCGAGATATAAAGTCAGAATTGCCTGATATAAAGTCAGAATTGTGAGATATAAAGTCAGAATTGCCTGATATAAAGTCAGAATTGTTTGATATAAAGTCAGAATTGCGAGATATAAAGTCAGAATTGTTTGATATAAAGTCAGAATTGCGAGATATAAAGTCAGAATTGCCTGATATAAAGTCAGAATTGCGAGATATAAAGTCAGAATTGCCTGATATAAAGTCAGAATTGTTTGATATAAAGTCAGAATTGCGAGATATAAAGTCAGAATTGTTTGATATAAAGTCAGAATTGCCTGATATAAAGTCAGAATTGCGAGATATAAAGTCAGAATTGCGAGATATAAAGTCAGAATTGCGAGATATAAAGTCAGAATTGCCTGATATAAAGTCAGAATTGCCTGATATAAAGTCAGAATTGTTTGATATAAAGTCAGAATTGTTTGATATAAAGTCAGAATTGCCTGATATAAAGTCAGAATTGCGAGATATAAAGTCAGAATTGCGAGATATAAAGTCAGAATTGTTTGATATAAAGTCAGAATTGCCTGATATAAAGTCAGAATTGCCTGATATAAAGTCAGAATTGTTTGATATAAAGTCAGAATTGTTTGATATAAAGTCAGAATTGCCTGATATAAAGTCAGAATTGCCTGATATAAAGTCAGAATTGTTTGATATAAAGTCAGAATTGCGAGATATAAAGTCAGAATTGTTTGATATAAAGTCAGAATTGCGAGATATAAAGTCAGAATTGCCTGATATAAAGTCAGAATTGTTTGATATAAAGTCAGAATTGCGAGATATAAAGTCAGAATTGTTTGATATAAAGTCAGAATTGCGAGATATAAAGTCAGAATTGCGAGATATAAAGTCAGAATTGCGAGATATAAAGTCAGAATTGCCTGATATAAAGTCAGAATTGTTTGATATAAAGTCAGAATTGTTTGATATAAAGTCAGAATTGCGAGATATAAAGTCAGAATTGCGAGATATAAAGTCAGAATTGTTTGATATAAAGTCAGAATTGCCTGATATAAAGTCAGAATTGCGAGATATAAAGTCAGAATTGTTTGATATAAAGTCAGAATTGTTTGATATTAAGTCAGAATTGTTTGATATAAAGTCAGAATTGCCTGATATAAAGTCAGAATTGTTTGATATAAAGTCAGAATTGTTTGATATAAAGTCAGAATTGTTTGATATAAAGTCAGAATTGTTTGATATAAAGTCAGAATTGCCTGATATAAAGTCAGAATTGTTTGATATAAAGTCAGAATTGCCTGATATAAAGTCAGAATTGCCTGATATAAAGTCAGAATTGCCTGATATAAAGTCAGAATTGCGAGATATAAAGTCAGAATTGTTTGATATAAAGTCAGAATTGCCTGATATAAAGTCAGAATTGTTTGATATAAAGTCAGAATTGTTTGATATAAAGTCAGAATTGTTTGATATAAAGTCAGAATTGTTTGATATAAAGTCAGAATTGCCTGATATAAAGTCAGAATTGTTTGATATAAAGTCAGAATTGCCTGATATAAAGTCAGAATTGCCTGATATAAAGTCAGAATTGCCTGATATAAAGTCAGAATTGCGAGATATAAAGTCAGAATTGTTTGATATAAAGTCAGAATTGCCTGATATAAAGTCAGAATTGCGAGATATAAAGTCAGAATTGCGAGATATAAAGTCAGAATTGCGAGATATAAAGTCAGAATTGTTTGATATAAAGTCAGAATTGCCTGATATAAAGTCAGAATTGCCTGATATAAAGTCAGAATTGCCTGATATAAAGTCAGAATTGCGAGATATAAAGTCAGAATTGTTTGATGTAAAGTCAGAATTGCCTGATATAAAGTCAGAATTGTTTGATATAAAGTCAGAATTGCCTGATATAAAGTCAGAATTGCCTGATATAAAGTCAGAATTGCCTGATATAAAGTCAGAATTGCGAGATATAAAGTCAGAATTGTTTGATATAAAGTCAGAATTGCCTGATATAAAGTCAGAATTGCGAGATATAAAGTCAGAATTGTTTGATATAAAGTCAGAATTGTTTGATATAAAGTCAGAATTGTTTGATATAAAGTCAGAATTGTTTGATATAAAGTCAGAATTGCCTGATATAAAGTCAGAATTGTTTGATATAAAGTCAGAATTGACTGATATAAAGTCAGAATTGCCTGATATAAAGTCAGAATTGCCTGATATAAAGTCAGAATTGCCTGATATAAAGTCAGAATTGCGAGATATAAAGTCAGAATTGTTTGATATAAAGTCAGAATTGCCTGATATAAAGTCAGAATTGCGAGATATAAAGTCAGAATTGCGAGATATAAAGTCAGAATTGCGAGATATAAAGTCAGAATTGCGAGATATAAAGTCAGAATTGTTTGATATAAAGTCAGAATTGTTTGATATAAAGTCAGAATTGTTTGATATAAAGTCAGAATTGCCTGATATAAAGTCAGAATTGTTTGATATAAAGTCAGAATTGTTTGATATAAAGTCAGAATTGCCTGATATAAAGTCAGAATTGCCTGATATAAAGTCAGAATTGTTTGATATAAAGTCAGAATTGCGAGATATAAAGTCAGAATTGTTTGATATAAAGTCAGAATTGCCTGATATAAAGTCAGAATTGCCTGATATAAAGTCAGAATTGTTTGATATAAAGTCAGAATTGCCTGATATAAAGTCAGAATTGTTTGATATAAAGTCAGAATTGCCTGATATAAAGTCAGAATTGTTTGATATAAAGTCAGAATTGCGAGATATAAAGTCAGAATTGTTTGATATAAAGTCAGAATTGCCTGATATAAAGTCAGAATTGCGAGATATAAAGTCAGAATTGTTTGATATAAAGTCAGAATTGTTTGATATAAAGTCAGAATTGCCTGATATAAAGTCAGAATTGCCTGATATAAAGTCAGAATTGTTTGATATAAAGTCAGAATTGCGAGATATAAAGTCAGAATTGCGAGATATAAAGTCAGAATTGCGAGATATAAAGTCAGAATTGTTTGATATAAAGTCAGAATTGTTTGATATAAAGTCAGAATTGCCTGATATAAAGTCAGAATTGCCTGATATAAAGTCAGAATTGTTTGATATAAAGTCAGAATTGCGAGATATAAAGTCAGAATTGTTTGATATAAAGTCAGAATTGCCTGATATAAAGTCAGAATTGCCTGATATAAAGTCAGAATTGTTTGATATAAAGTCAGAATTGTTTGATATAAAGTCAGAATTGCCTGATATAAAGTCAGAATTGTTTGATATAAAGTCAGAATTGCGAGATATAAAGTCAGAATTGTTTGATATAAAGTCAGAATTGCCTGATATAAAGTCAGAATTGCCTGATATAAAGTCAGAATTGTTTGATATAAAGTCAGAATTGCCTGATATAAAGTCAGAATTGTTTGATATAAACTGACAATTCAAATTTTTTTCTCTCACAATTGCAACTTTATATCACGCAATTCTGAGTTTAAATCTTGTAATTCTGACTTTTTTCCTCAGAATTCGGACGTTTTATCTGATGTAAAAATTGCAATTGTGAGAAAAGTCAGAATTGTGCGATAAAAAGTCAAAATTACCTTTTTTTTTTCATTCTGTGGTGAAAACCAGCTTCTATACAGCAGTGACGATTAAAAAAGGAGGGAATACGGTATGAATGTGGTTTTCAGAGGGTCTAGTTTTCATTGCAGTCTTGAGTTTTTCTTGGGAACGAACACGTCTCAATGTGCTCTTCAGTCATCTCAATTTTGACCGAAAAATTTTACATTTGGATTTTTATTTAATTGAATTTTTTTACTTCATCGGAATGGTACGAAACTTGGTAAAGGTTTTTGCACTTGCTGTGTAACACACACACACACACACACACACACACACACACACACACAAACATTGTTTAAATTAAAGACATGATTCGAAAAGTTTAAATGGTCCTGAAAAAAATAG
The DNA here is from genome assembly GCA_021464565.1 of Rutilus rutilus. Taxonomy (NCBI): domain Eukaryota; kingdom Metazoa; phylum Chordata; class Actinopteri; order Cypriniformes; family Leuciscidae; genus Rutilus; species Rutilus rutilus. Next base: position 48,032,459 of record JAJAQA010000007.1, read on the forward strand.
TCACAAAAATGAGGCATTGGAAATGAATGCGAGACGAGTTTCCTCTAGTGGAAGCGTTTGGTACTGCAGCCGAACAACATCTCACTGAGAGATCAGCTCTGGAGATATCAACCTCACATTTGAACACAACTTGTTTAGATTTATGGCTTTGATTTTCTCACAGTTTTAGAGTAAAACATGATTTTGAAAATATATATGAAATATAAAAAATGAAAATAGTATTTTAGTGCAATTTTCATAACAATACATGTAAAATTCTGTAACTTTTTTAAGTTCACTTTTTAAAACTTTTTTCACCTCAGCAATAATCTGCCAAGTGCATTATAGTATATAGTTTATACTGTAAATTAATCTCATTGACAAAAATAAAATAAAAAATTCTGTACTTTTTGACCGACAGGCGAAGAGCAGCCGAGGGTTTAATAATTGATACGCAGAATAAAGGGGCGGGGCCTGGGTGAGTTAGTTAGTAGTGTGTTAAACTGCCAGTTATGGAAAGGGGCGGGACATTTCCCAAACACACTCGAAGCGCTCGACCAATCACAACACACCGCTCCAGCCGACCAATCAGAGCACAGTGTGCTTTTCAGGAGGAGGGGCTTCATAGAGACAGGAAGTAAACAGAGCGTTACTGACAGACTGGGAAGAGAGGAGCCGCAACAATGGAGAATATGAGGAGAATAATCAACATTCAAGCAGGAAAACCTGTTCTAGTAGAGCCTGAAACAACATCAACACTTTGACATGAAACTCACCCGTTTGGTTGATTTCAATTCTCGTGCCGTTGGTCACTTTATCGAGGAGTCGGATGAAGCTCGCCTCAAAATCTGCCCCACAGACACAGAGTTCAGAAACACTCAAATATCTTTGACATTTAAAAACAATAAAACAGCGTAAATCTGACGGCAAGAGTCACGGTTCAGTGTCTGACATAAACTCGCTTATGTGTGTCTTTACAACATTAATATATCATTGTTTTTTACATGGATGTGTTGCAGTGGATGGAGAAGCAAATGGACAAAATTATGTAAATATTTACGACTCAAAAGAGAGTCAAATATTCAGAATATAATCATAAATTAATTACAATTAATATACAATATAGAATATAAAAATACATTGATGCAATAAAAACAAATCCATTCAAATAATGTTAATAATAATAATAATAATAACAGCTTGGAAAAATAAAGAATATTAATCTAGAATAAATATAAATAACGGATGAAAACAAATGAGAAAAATGTAAAATATTAATTAATCATAAGAAAAAAAAAGATGATAACACACCACTTTTACAGAAGCTTTAATGCTGATGAAGACTAATGTTGTTATTGATATCTGGTTATTTTCAATTCAATTCATAACTGCTTCATTGGCAGTGACTGTAAATAATACAATATTGCCAAAGCTTGGAATACATAGAATAACAATAAAAACGTCTAAATAATAGAGGAAAATATTATAGCTTGAACGTAAATAAACAGTGTGAGGAATAAGAACATTGTTCGCCTCGTCACGCGTGTGTGTGTGTGAGCTCGGGTCACCTCGCAGGCCGGGGTTGTCATCTTTAGACCTGATGTTTCGTATTTTCACTCGTTTTCCGCTCAGTGTGGACAACACGAGCCTCTGTCTGAAGCAGTTGCAGCCCTCGAACTCCATGATGTTACACACGTGTTGTTTCTGTGGCAGGCTGGACTCAACACTGACGGGAGCCCGCGAGGGACAAGCGACAAAACGCGAAGGCGGAAATACAGCGCTACATGCGACGACCACAAGAGGGCGCCAAACTCCAACCAGGTCATTTAAAGTCCCCGCTGTGGTGAGAATCCAGCGTTTAATGTTGTTTATGTGTCTATGTGGTGTTTTTAATATGCTTTCAGACAAAACATGTGTAAATTCATAAGTCGACACCATTGCTGAGTGGTATAGGTTAGGGTTAGGGTTGTCAAGATTTGTCGTTGTGTTTTTTAACTTGTTAATTAGAATTTTTTTTTAGAGTTTCCTTTTTGTTTATACATTTATTTTGTTTTCGGAATAGTTTTATTTTGCACTTCTCGGCCATGCATGTTTAAGTTACAGAGAACTTTGAGATTTTATTAATTCCCGTCACTTTTAGTAAATAATAATAATGCATTTTGTTTAAAAGCACTCAATGATGCCTCACAAAATTAGTAGTAAAAATACGTCATGACTCATACTTTATATGAAGTATAATAAACATCAATTGCAATGTTTTAAAAAATATATATACAACTTGAGACAACTAGACAAAAAATAGACAACTAGGTCTTGAAATCACATTGAATTTCTCTCATATATCCATGATTTTTTTTACATCAAGTTTTTTTCAAGATTTTTTAACTTGTTCATTTGTTTTTAGTCTTTCCATTTCGTTTATAAATTTGTTTTGTTTTCAGAATTGTGTTTTGTTTTGCACTTCTCGGCCACCGTAGGTTTATCTTATTTTAAATCATTTTAAGGCTCTAAAGAAGAAAACAGTCCAAAAAAAAAAACATGCAAAGAATTTTTTTATTGCAAATTATACATTTGCATCATTCAAAACAAACACACTGAACATTTGGACAAATGAACCACGAGAAACCTGAACTTTAGACGGGATCGACTTCGGCTTTCGTCGTTTAATTCACAACATTAACGTGTCGATCGTGTCAAGTTGAGCTAATGATCAGTTAACAGAGAAAACAAACCGAGAGAAGAATCATTCCAACAAAACACAAGACGATCAGCATTTCATATTCCCTCAAACACTGAAGTGAACGAGTGTGTGCAGAGCCATCATAGATGACAGAAACACTTGCACAGCAATTAAAAGAAAGCACTCGAACTGTGATCATGAAGATTTAAAAACACTAGATTCATAAAACATCTCTGAAGTTTAAGAGGCCTGAATCACTGTCATACAGCCAGAACAAAACATACACATATTTACTTAATACTTCAGTCTAATAACTTCCATAACGAAATAAACATGATACTCTGCAAAACATCACGTTCTTCCTCAGTGTTTCTGTCTCGTTCTCCAGCACTAATATCTGAATATTCTCACCTCAAGAGACATTTACTGGAATATTAAGTCTTGTTTAATGAGAAATGCATCAAAATGAAGTGAGTTTGAGCTTAAAACAAGAACTAATATCTGCCAATGGAGTCAGAAAAATAATCTGAATTCAAAGAGAAAACAAGATTATTTTGTCCTTGTTTTAAACTCAAACTCACTTCATTTTGATGCATTTTTCATTAAACAAGTCTTAATATGTTCAGTTATTGCTTCTTCTCCAGTAAATGTGTCTTGATGTAAGAAAGTTTAGATGTTAGTGCTGGAGACACTGAGGAAGAACGTGATGTTTTTGCAGTGTGATTGTGTGTCTGATGTCGATCCGGATCGTTCGGTTCAGATTCGGTCCCAGAACTGCAGCAACTGACTTCCAGCCTGAGGCTCCAACTCCTGTTCAACACACACACACACACACACACACACACACACACACACACACACACACACACACACACACACACACGGAGACAAGAGACTGTTAAAACATGTGTGAGTCATAGAATCATTCACTCAAGAGATTCGCTCAAAAACACTGATTCATCCAGTAATGAAACAAGTGAGTCATTAAAACTGCAGTGAACCAAAGACGCTTTGAAATCGCTGGTGTTTCTGACATCACAAACTACCTTGTAACCAATCAGATCAACGTGTGATCGTCAACCAGTGGATCTCTGAGCTGAGTGAGTGAGTGGAGGCGGGGCTCATTTGCATATTCATAGAACCACGCATACTAAATGAGGCGAGGGTGTCGAGTTACATTCAAGATAATTTAAGGCATGAAGAAATTTTTACAAGGAAAAAAATAAATATGTCATTATTCATACATCATTTACCTGATTTATACAACATTTTACTCCTTAAAACATGATGAAAATGTGTTTTTTGTTCTGTCAGTTGACAGTAGTTTCTGATGTATGCAGTGATGAAAAGAGAAATCCAGAATCTCCTCTGGAAAAAGGTTCAATATGTCAACAAAACTCTCGCTTTATCCAGTCTTCAGATTCCTGTGCTGGAAATGTATGCAAATGAGGGTAACACTTTATTTTACAGTGTCCTCGTTACATGCACTTACCACAGTAATAATAGTAAATTATGCATAATTACATGCAACTAACCCTCAACCAAATCTTAACCCTATAGTAAGTACATGTAGATGCTTAAATATATAATTACACTGTAACAATGACACCTTAAAATAAAGTGTATCCCAAATGAGTGCATGTTTGATTAGACAGTACCTACTAATGATTGACAACAGGGGGACTTTAAGTAAAAGTAGAGATACTTTACAGTGAAAATGACTCGTTACTCGTTACAAATGATCCTCAAAGTACAAGTTCTCCAGAGCTATCCTCCAGGGCTATTCTCCAGAGTTATCCTCCAGGGCTATCCTCCAGGGCTATCCTCCAGGGCTATCCTCCAGAGCTATCCTCCAGAGCTATCCTCCAGAGCTATCCTCCAGAGCTATCCTCCAGGGCTATCCTCCAGAGCTATCCTCCAGAGCTATCCTCCAGAGCTATCCTCCAGAGCTATCCTCCAGGGCTATCCTCCAGGGCTATCCTCCAGAGCTATCCTCCAGAGCTATCCTCCAGAGCTATCCTCCAGAGCTATCCTCCAGGGCTATCCTCCAGGGCTATCCTCCAGAGCTATCCTCCAGGGCTATCCTCCAGGGCTATCCTCCAGAGCTATCCTCCAGAGCTATCCTCCAGAGCTATCCTCCAGGGCTATCCTCCAGGGCTATCCTCCAGAGCTATCCTCCAGAGCTATCCTCCAGAGCTATCCTCCAGAGCTATCCTCCAGAGCTATCCTCCAGAGCTATCCTCCAGGGCTATCCTCCAGAGCTATCCTCCAGAGCTATCCTCCAGGGCTATCCTCCAGGGCTATCCTCCAGAGCTATCCTCCAGAGCTATCCTCCAGAGCTATCCTCCAGAGCTATCCTCCAGGGCTATCCTCCAGGGCTATCCTCCAGAGCTATCCTCCAGAGCTATCCTCCAGGGCTATCCTCCAGGGCTATCCTCCAGAGCTATCCTCCAGAGCTATCCTCCAGAGCTATCCTCCAGAGCTATCCTCCAGGGCTATCCTCCAGAGCTATCCTCCAGAGCTATCCTCCAGAGCTATCCTCCAGAGCTATCCTCCAGGGCTATCCTCCAGAGCTATCCTCCAGAGCTATCCTCCAGAGCTATCCTCCAGGGCTATCCTCCAGAGCTATCCTCCAGAGCTATCCTCCAGGGCTATTCTCCAGAGTTATCCTCCAGGGCTATCCTCCAGGGCTATCCTCCAGGGCTATCCTCCAGGGCTATCCTCCAGGGCTATCCTCCAGAGCTATCCTCCAGGGCTATCCTCCAGGGCTATCCTCCAGGGCTATCCTCCAGAGCTATCCTCCAGAGCTATCCTCCAGGGCTATCCTCCAGGGCTATCCTCCAGAGCTATCCTCCAGGGCTATCCTCCAGAGCTATCCTCCAGGGCTATCCTCCAGAGCTATCCTCCAGGGCTATCCTCCAGGGCTATCCTCCAGAGCTATCCTCCAGAGCTATCCTCCAGGGCTATCCTCCAGAGCTATCCTCCAGAGCTATCCTCCAGAGCTATCCTCCAGGGCTATCCTCCAGAGCTATCCTTCAGGGCTATCCTCCAGAGCTATCCTTCAGGGCTATCCTCCAGAGCTATCCTCCAGAGCTATCCTCCAGGGCTATCCTCCAGGGCTATCCTCCAGAGCTATCCTCCAGGGCTATCCTCCAGAGCTATCCTCCAGAGCTATCCTCCAGGGCTATCCTCCAGAGCTATCCTTCAGGGCTATCCTCCAGGGTTATCCTCCAGAGCTATCCTCCCTCCAGGGCTATCCTCCAGAGCTATCCTCCAGAGCTATCCTCCAGGGCTATCCTCCAGAGCTATCCTCCAGAGCTATCCTCCAGGGCTATCCTCCAGAGCTATCCTCCAGAGCTATCCTCCAGAGCTATCCTCCAGAGCTATCCTCCAGGGCTATCCTCCAGAGCTATCCTCCAGAGCTATCCTCCAGGGCTATCCTCCAGAGCTATCCTCCAGGGCTATCCTCCAGGGCTATCCTCCAGAGCTATCCTCCAGGGCTATCCTCCAGGGCTATCCTCCAGGGCTATCCTCCAGGGCTATCCTCCAGAGCTATCCTCCAGAGCTATCCTCCAGGGCTATCCTCCAGAGCTATCCTCCAGGGCTATCCTCCAGAGCTATCCTCCAGGGCTATCCTCCAGGGCTATCCTCCAGGGCTATCCTCCAGAGCTATCCTCCAGGGCTATCCTCCAGGGCTATCCTCCAGGGCTATCCTCCAGGGCTATCCTCCAGGGCTATCCTCCAGAGCTATCCTCCAGAGCTATCCTCCAGGGCTATCCTCCAGAGCTATCCTCCAGGGCTATCCTCCAGAGCTATCCTCCAGGGCTATCCTCCAGGGCTATCCTCCAGGGCTATCCTCCAGAGCTATCCTCCAGGGCTATCCTCCAGGGCTATCCTCCAGGGCTATCCTCCAGGGCTATCCTCCAGGGCTATCCTCCAGAGCTATCCTCCAGAGCTATCCTCCAGGGCTATCCTCCAGAGCTATCCTCCAGGGCTATCCTCCAGAGCTATCCTCCAGAGCTATCCTCCAGAGCTATCCTCCAGAGCTATCCTCCAGAGCTATCCTCCAGAGCTATCCTCCAGGGCTATCCTCCAGGGCTATCCTCCAGGGCTATCCTCCAGAGCTATCCTCCAGAGCTATCCTCCAGGGCTATCCTCCAGAGCTATCCTCCAGGGCTATCCTCCAGAGCTATCCTCCAGGGCTATCCTCCAGGGCTATCCTCCAGGGCTATCCTCCAGAGCTATCCTCCAGAGCTATCCTCCAGGGCTATCCTCCAGGGCTATCCTCCAGGGCTATCCTCCAGAGCTATCCTCCAGAGCTATCCTCCAGAGCTATCCTCCAGAGCTATCCTCCAGGGGTTGCACAGCTGTGCGGAAGTTACAACTTGGCCAAGTTTTGACGTAAATGGGCACTAAGATACAACTTATGCACTACTAAATATTTTTGCGTTGCACCATTAAACTTAGTTGAAGAGTACAGGTGTTTGCACACTGAGTCTGAAATTCACGTCCAAACCCAGGAGAGTGTGTGTGACGCACCTGTCCGTCTCTGCTGATCTGGACTCTCCTGTTGTCGTTCCAGGGGTTCAGGAGATGTTGCGTGAGCTGGAACGGCAGATTCTCCTTACGGACCCACTCGACCCCGAACACACCGCCCAGCCCCGCCGAACCCCAGTCCAGACACCGCTCGCCACTGATGGACGACGTCATGCGCGCGTAACCCTGAGGGAGAGAGAGAGAGAGAGAGAGAGAGAGAGAGAGAGAGAGAGAGAGAGAGAGAGAGAGAGGGAGAGAGAGAGAGAGAGAGAGGAGAGAGGAGAGAGAGAGAGAGAAATAGCGTAGCGTAAATATCAGCAGTGTGTCGCATTACTCGCATTAGTTGCGCTCAGACTTCAGTCAAATCCGTATGTTCGTTTGGCCGCAAGCTCGTTATTTTACTTTATAAAGTTTTAAATATGGATATTTTTCTTACACAGACGGTTGAATTAAAGTCAACACGGCTTGCCATAGCCGCACCACGCTGTGCTGGATAAGCTAACAAAAGCTAACCGCGTCAGTAACGGCATCATGTCTCGCGCGTCTCGACACACCAAAAATTTAAATGCACGTTTTTTTTTTTTTTTTACCTCGACGAATATTCGAAATTCTCATTTTTATTTGACAGCCCTGATCAGAGTTAAAGACAGAGTCTCTCGCGCTTGAATGATTGAATCGATAAGAGGAATCGGAATTTAAATTTTATAACAAGTATCCGATTCCTGACCTCAAGTATTCGGTTTTCGATTCCCAACCCGAGTGGCGTCTCACACACACCTGGAAGTGTCCGGAGCCCTGGACGGAGAACACGAGGAACACGGCGCTGCTCTCCTGGAAGGCCCGGGTCAGCTTGTGCTCGTTGCTGGGGGTCGTGGACCAGATGCCCCTCTGCTGGGACAGCTCGATGTTCCTCATGTTGCTGCTCTTCATGATGAAGTATCGCACACAGGAGCGCGGCGGCCTCGGGGACGGAGACGTGCAGCTCTACACACACCACAGCATTACACTTCAACTCCATCAACACTCATCAGTGTCCATTACTGCTCTTTCTGCTGTTCATTCTGATGACAAATGCACCAGAAAGACCTTCACAAGCACAGCATCATACTTACTTATGATATATCGGCCGATATCGGTTCATTTTTAATGTTATCGGTCTGATAAGAAAATTTGTCCGATATATTAAAGCTGATAAATAATGTATTATTTCCTTCAGCTGAGACTCTTCAGATGCGCACTGTTCAACATGATGATTATGAAGTGCTTGAAATATGATTGAAATCACTTCAAAAAAGGAAAACACAGTTCAGTGCAACATGTGCAGCGCAAGTCTGTCATATCGGCTACAGAACATTATCATGAGAACATTATAATTGTGTGTTTGAGACGTGGATTTTAATGGTGAGACTTTTGTTTTTGTAATCAGGCTATTAAAAATTACAGTGGGTACGGAAAGTATTCAGACCCGCTTAAATTTTTCACTCTTTGTCATTTAAGTTCATTTTTTTCCTCATTATTGTACACACAGCACCCCATATTGACAGAAAAACACAGAATTGTTGACATTTTTGCACATTTATTAAAAAAGAAAAACTGAAATATCACATGGTCCTAAGTATTCAGACCCTTTGCTGTGACACTCATATATTTAACTCAGGTGCTGTCCATTTCTTCTGATCATCCTTGAGATGGTTCTACACCTTCATTTGAGTCCAGCTGTGTTTGATTATACTGATTGGACTTGATTAGGCAAGCCACACACCTGTCTATATAAGACCGTACAGCTCACAGTGCATGTCAGAGCAAATGAGAATCATGAGGTCAAAGGAACTGCCTGAAGAGCTCAGAGACAGAATTGTGGCAAGGCACAGATCTGGCCAAGGTTACAAAAAAATGTCTGCTGCACTTAAGGTTCCTAAGAGCACAGTGGCCTCCATAATCCTTAAATGGAAGACGTTTGGGACGACCAGAACCCTTCCTAGAGCTGGCCGTCCGGCCAAACTGAGCTATCGTGGGAGAAGAGCCTTGGTGAGAGAGGTAAAGAAGAACCCAAAGATCACTGTGGCTGAGCTCCAGAGATGCAGTCGGGAGATGGGAGAAAGTTGTAGTAAGTCAACCATCACTGCAGCCATCCACCAGTCAGGGCTTTATGGCAGAGTGGCCCGACGGAAGCCTCTCCTCAGTGCAAGACACATGAAAGCACACCTGAAGGACTCCAAGATGGTGATAAATAAGATTCTCTGGTCTGATGAGACCAAGATAGAACTTTTTGGCCTTAATTCTAAGCGGTATGTGTGGAGAAAACCAGGCACTGCTCATCACCTGTCCAATACAGTCTCAACAGTGAAGCATGTTGGTGGCAGCATCATGCTGTGGGGGTGTTTTTCAGCTGCAGGGACAGGACGACTGGTTGCAATCGAGGGAAAGATGAATGCGGCCAAGTACAGGGATATCCCGGACGAAAACCTTCTCCAGAGTGCTCTGGACCTCAGACTGGGACGAAGGTTCACCTTCCAACAAGACAATGACCCTAAGCACACAGCTAAAATAACGAAGGAGTGGCTTCACAACAACTCTGTGACTGTTCTTGAATGGCCCAGCCAGAGCCCTGACTTAAACCCAATTGAGCATCTCTGGAGAGACCTGAAAATGGCTGTCCACCAACGTTTACCATCCAACCTGACAGAACTGGAGAGGATCTGCAAGGAGGAATGGCAGAGGATACCCAAATCCAGGTGTGAAAAACTTGTTGCATCTTTCCCAAAAAGACTCATGGCTGTATTAGATCAAAAGGGTGCTTCTACTAAATACTGAGCAAAGGGTCTGAATACTTAGGACCATGTGATATTTCAGTTTTTCTTTTTTAATAAATGTGCAAAAATGTCAACAATTCTGTGTTTTTCTGTCAATGTGGGGTGCTGTGTGTACAATAATGAGGAAAAAAAATGAACTTAAATGATTTTAGCAAATGGCTGCAATATAACAAAGAGTGAAAAATGTAAGGGGGTCTGAATACTTTCCGTACCCACTGTATATCGGTTATCGACTTTCAAATATAAAGAATTATCGGTTATTGGTTATCGGTTATTTTCATATCGGTCCATCCCTAATACTTACCCAGTTAATTGGCTATATTAAGAATGTTTTCGGAGATGTAATGTTTAAATATGCAAATTAGGTACTACCTAATTAAATATGCACTCATTTGCATACATTTCCAGAAGAGAAATCTGAACACTGGATGAAGCCAGGGTTAAGATTCTTGACTGATTTTGTTGACATATTGAATGTTTTTCCAGAGGAGATTCTGGATTTCTCTTTTCATCAAAAATAAATACATTTTCATCATGTTTTAAGGAGTAAAATGTTGTATATATCAGGCGAATGATATATGAATAAACCTTCAGTATATAGATATGAATAAAACTGTAAGGTTTGGTGTGTGTGAAGCTGCTGAAGTGGAGATTTATGACTTTACAGAGCAAATAAAGTGCAATAAAATAAACACTTCAAGTCCCCCTGTAGTCAATCATTTTATCCCTTAAAACTCACCAAAATGTCTTATTTAAATGTTTTTTCCTTGAAAAAACCCCCTCATGCCTTAAAATATCTTGACTGTAACTCGACACCCTCGCCTCATTTAGTATGCGCGGTTCTATGAATATGCAAATGAGCCCCGCCTCCACTCACTCACTCAGCTCAGAGATCCACTGGTTGACGATCACACGTTGATCTGATTGGTTACAAGGTAGTTTGTGACGTCAGAAACACCAGCGATTTCAAAGCGTGTTTTTGAGACTGTCTTTGGTTCACTGCAGTTTTAAGGAGGAAATACTCAGCAATGGTGTCGACTTATGAACTTACACATGCTTTGTCTTAAAGCAGATTAAAAACACCACATAGACACATAAACTACATTAAAAGCTGGATTTACACCACAGGGGGACTTTAAAAGTGTATTTTGGATGTTTGGAATAGCCTAACAATGACTACTACATGAAAAAAACACCGGTTTTGTCTTAAATATTGGAAGTGCATCTAAAATGTCACGTACTTTCCCAGAAGCGGGAGATAAAGGGTCGTCAGCGCTGTTGAACGGGACGCGATCCTCTACCAGCGGCTTCGAGTGAAGCGATCTGTGATTCTTCATCTGAGACACCAGCCGAGGTCTGCAGGAAACACACACACACACACACACACACACACATCAGCATCACACCAGCCTGGCGCTGCATAGCACAGTGTGTATGATAGGGCCCACACACACACACACACACACACCTGTCCGGGCTGGGTGATCTTAGGGTCACAATACAAGGGTCTTATTAAGGGCCGGTAATATTATAATAAGATCCTCTTCATACGTCAGAAGGCGAGCGAAATCTGACCGGCTTATTGTTTGTCATGTTTAACTTTGCAGAGAACTTTAAGGCCCCCTGACATCAAAATGTAAGTTTTTTAGCTTTTAGTATGAATATGTTAGCCTTAAGCTTATGAATAAGCTGGTGTGTTACAAAACAATGACATAATTCACATTTAGGAGATATAAGCATTCAAAACTCACTCTCTCACTTCCGCTAAGACGAATCACGGATTTTTATGACATCACCGAGACTTCAGCTTCTCATCACATCTTCTGTCCAATCACATGCTCTCTAGACTCTAAAGCTCCGCCCCCTATGCTATAAACACCACCTGGCCAACGTGACCGTTGACACACACTGAGCATTATGGGTTGGAGTGTGTGTTCGGTTGCTCAAACACTCGAGGTTTATCCCGTTCTCCAACTGTACGGTTAAGAACGAAATGAATGAATCCTCTACTATTGAGTCCAGCGTATCATCAGCGCTCGGAGTCGCTTCCATGGTGCTGTCAGTCTGTGAGGGACGCTAAACGCTATTGGCTGTTGGAAAAGGGGGAGGAGCCATTCAATATGTCCCGCCTTAGCTTCCTGTTTCAGTGGAAATTACGTCAACGCATCAAACAAAGCTGCGCGTTCCAAGGCTTTAAACACTGAAAGAGTCTGATTTTCATGATATGCCACCTTTAACGGTTAGTCGACACACACACACACACACACACACACACACACACACACCTGTCGGGGCTGGGCGGCTCCTCTGGGCTCCTGCAGGTCGTTTGCGGGGCCTCGTCAGAGTTCATGGGTCGGGGTCTCTGGCCGATGCCGGTGGGCTGCTGGAGGCCTGTGTGAGGGACACAAGATAGTCAAATGTGCTTTAAACCAGTGGATCCCAAACGTTTCTTGTCTGAGACCCCCTGTTACCCCAAGAAAATATTTAAGGCCCCCGCTTCACATTTAATGATATTATTGCTCTTGTAAGCTTGCAGCAAGGATGACAAAAAATGTTGTTTTTAAACAAACGGCATGTTTATTACTATAGATATGTGACCCTGGACCACTAAACCAGTCACGAGTCGCACGGGTATATCTGTGGAAATAGCCAACAATACATTGTCCATCACACATGACCAGCGTCGGCCAATAGTGAGCCTCCGTTCTGACGTACGACCCAGAAGCGCTGCGCTGTTACACTACGTGAACTCACTCAGAGACACACTGAAGAACATGAAGAGTTGAATAAAGTCGTTATTTGAGTTTGTTTTTGCGCACAGAAAGTATTCTCGTCGCTTGATAAACTTAAGGTTGAGCCGCTGTAGTCACTGGACTATTTTAAACATTGTCTTTACTAACTTTCTGGACCGGCAAGTTTCACTAACAGAGAAGCCTATGAGGAGTGAGACAGCTCTCAGATTTAATCAACAATATCTTCATTTGTGTTCAGAAGATGAACGACAGTCTGACGGGGTTGAACAACATGAGGGAGAGAAATTACTGACAGAACTTTCATTTCTGGCTGAACTAACCCTTTAGGTCTAGAATAATCTCACGACAGATCGAGTAATAGTGAGTCTGGAGTAAAAGCATGTTATTAAATGTTGTCTTCTGTTGGACAAGAGGTTCATAAATGCTTCTTGTGTTTGGAAAGAAAGTAATTGTAAATACTTTAAAAAAGTAATTAGTAATAGTTACTAGTTTCTTCTCACAAATAGTAACTGAGTTAGTAACTGAATTACATCTTTATAAAAGTAACTAATTACCAGTGAAAGTAACTATTGAGTTACTTTAAAAAAAAAAAAAGTTAAAATATGTAAAATAACTTGGATGCCCCCAATATTAAATATGTTAAATGAAGGAAATGGACACTAAATAGAATAAATTATTATTATAAAACATTGTACACTAATCTACACTATTTTGCTGTGGGACAATGTGAGAGACATCTATTAAACTCAATATATTATTGTAAATATTATCATTACTATAGTGGAACAATAAAACACAGTAGATGGTTTAGAACTTTTAGTATGTATTGCAGAAACTGGCCAACAGATAAGTCTAAAAATAAATGATGCTTCTCAAGAAATGTACCAAAAATGAATAAATAATAATAATAAATATACATACACTCTTTGTAGTGCAAATTAAAGTGATAAAACTGTCACACAACTGGTAGACGTACTGTACAGCCTACCTGAAGTATTGTCTTCCTCACTAAAGTAAACAGTTTAACAAGAAGTGCTCTCAATATAATACTGAACAATGTACCAGAAATAAATAAAATATAATATTTTTGGGGGTTATTTTTTATAATCTAGTGGTGAGGTTGTGAATTGCACCCAACAGAAGTTACGGTGGCCGACAGGAAGTGATGTCGTCGTCTGAGACCGCAGAGAGTAGCCAGTTAAACAATGAGGTTTCTTTACAAAGATAAATTAAGAAATTATATTAATTTGTTCAGTAAAATGATGTTATTGCGAATATTATTGTCACCTGTTCATCATTGTGTCAGTGTTTTATTCACTGACTTTAGCTGAAGCTTCTCTGCACGAAGAACAACATAGTGACGAAACGCGTTTGTCCGTTCAGGGCCACCGTAGAAACATGTGGATGTAAGCGGACCCGCGGTGTGTGTAGAGAGAAATGCCTCATTCTAAGCTAATAAACACACAACGCTTCATTATGTAAGATCTTTATACACCACTGAAAACACAGTTATGTTTATGATATTGCATTTCTGTCAACAGATCCTACTAAATATCACACACTGCACCTGTAAGTCAGGTGTGTAAGAAGGAAAGATGTAGCACACCTGAGACCTGCTCCTCTGCCGACAGCACCGACACCAGCGTGCGGATCGTGGCCTCATCCAGCTGAGAACAGGCTTTAGACGGAGAGCGGATGCGGCGCAGGAACAGACTCTGCCAGCGCTGTCTGAGCCCGAACACCAGCTCCGCCATCTGCACACACACACACACACACACACACACACACAGTTACTGTCTGAGCCCTGATCTATTAGAATTATTTCTGAAGGATCATAAGACACCAAAGACTGGAGTACTTGCTGATGAAAATTCAGCTTTGCATCACAAAAATAAATTACATTTTTAAGTATATTAAAAAAGAGAACCATTATTTTAAATTGTAATAATATTTCATAATATTAATGTTTTTTTTTTTTTAACTGCAGGCTTGATGAGCACAAGAGACTTCTTTCAAAAGCATTAAAAATAGTAATGTTTCCAAACTTTTGACTGGTACTGTATATATATTTTTTAAATAATAAAATAATCATTCCAAAAATAATGTTGAAATCCTTTCAGGAAAACTGAAACCTGACAGAGATAGTATAATTCTGTAAAATATAGATTTTATTTGGTTTATTTTACTGTATATTGTTGTTATTAATCTAATTAAACTTTTTTATTCTATTTATATTATTTTATGTTTACAATACTTCAATTTTTATTACTTTGTAATATATGTATTTATTTATTTATTCAAATTCAAGTTCAAAGAGCTTTATTGTAATTTTATTGTATATTACTGTTATTAATACATTTTATTTTATATTTATAATATTTAAAAAAATATATAATAAAATAATCCTAAAAAAGGATTTTGAAATTTAATAACTGCAAATGGACACAGATATCGTATAATTATGTCAAATATAGATTTTAATTGCTTTATTTTATTGTATATTGTTATTAATTTTATTAATATTATTTTTAAAGTAAAATAATCGTTCCAAAAAGGATTTTGAAATTGAATAATTGAAAACTGAATTTTCCGTTGAATGCAGCCTATCAGAAAGATGTTAGTTTGACCTCTTGGTCCAGTTTGAAGTTGAGCCACTCGTCGATGCTGATGTGAGCCAGACGAGCAGTGGCTCGATCCTCCACCTCACTGTCACTGCTGTCGTTCACACTGTCAGCGGCTGAAACACACACGCAGTAACATCAGCGTTCAGCTGCAGATACAAGCAGCATCTCAGATACTTACAACTTACAAGATAGTTATGCATGATGTATCGGCCCTCATATCGGTTCATTTTTAATGTTATCGGTCTGATAAGAAAATTTGTCTGATACATTATAGCTGATAAATGATGGATTATTATCAGGCTCTCAAATTATATGAAAATTTGGATTAAGATTTATCGGCCGATATATCGGTTATCGGCTTTCAAATATAAAGAATTATCGGTTATCGGTATCGGCCAAAATTTTTATAACGGTCCATCACTACTTAGTATTAGGGATGCACCGATATGAAAATTGTGGCCGATATCGATAACCGATAATTCTTTATATTTGAAAGCCGATAACCGATATATCGGCCGATAAATCTTAATCCAAATTTTCATATAATTTTTAAGAGCCTGATTACAAAAACAAAAGTCTCACCATTAAAATCCACGTCTCAAACACACAGTTATAATGTTCTCATGATCATGTTCTGTAGCCGATATGACAGACTTGCGCTGCACATGTTGCACTGAACTGTGTTTTCCTTTTTTGTAGTGATTTCAATCATATTTCAAGCACTTCATAATCATCATGTTGAACAGTGCGCATCTGAAGAGTCTCAGCTGAAGGAAATAATACATTATTTATCAGCTTTAATATATCGGCCAAATTTTCTTATCAGACCGATAACATTAAAAATGAACCGATGTTGGCCGATACCGCTATGGTGGCTGATATATAAGGCAAGGCAAGTTTATTTCTACAGCACATTTCAGACACTATGGCAATTCAAAGTGCTTTACACAGAAAGAAATTGAAATAATCACAAAATAAAAGCAAGGAAAATTAAAAGTTATAAAAGGAATTAAAGGTGCAGTGTGGGATATTTAGGAGGATCTGTTGACAGAAATGCAATATCATAAACATAACACTGTTTTCAGTGGTGTATAAAGATCTTACATAATGAAGCGTTGTGTGTTTATTAGCTTAGAATGAGGCATCTCTCTCTACACACACCGCGGGTCCGCTTACATCCACATGTTTCTACGGTGGCCCTGAACGGACAAACGCGTTTCGTCACTATGTTGTTCTTCGTGTAAAGAAGCTTCAGCTAAAGTCAGTGAATAAAACACTGACACAATAATGAACAGGTGACAATAATATTCGCAATAACATCATTTTACTGAACAAATTAATATAATTTCTTAATTTATCTCTGTAAAGAAACCTCATTGTTTAACTGGCTACTCTCTGCGGTCTCAGACGACGACATCACTTCCTGTCGGCCACCGTAACTTCTGTTGGGTGCAACTCGTAACCTCACCACTAGATGCCGCTAAAACAGACTAAAAATCACACACTGCACCTTTAAGTACACTTATAGAGAAAACGTTAGGCTTGTTTTGTCTCAGTCCTGGTCACCTCCTCTGTGCTCCTGTAAGGCGGAGCTCGGGAGTTTAGCACATCCTCCGAATATAGCGACGGTCAGGGGCGTAACAACAGAGCAGCATCTCACGCTAGCGATCCTGTGCGCGCGCGTCATCTCGTCGTAAATCAGCCAATCACAGGGCAGGGACTCCACGGCTGCTGCCTGGCCATTGGCTGGAGGGATCTGGGTACAAATGTGTGGAGGAAAATAACTATTATGTTATTATATAGAACTACACTGCCGTTCAAAAGTTTGGGATCGGTAAGATTTTTTGTTTTTTTTAAAAGAAGTCTCTTCTTCTTCTTCTCACCAAGGCTGCGTTTATTAGATTATTAATAGAGAAAAAAACAGTAATATTGTGAAATATTATGACAATTTAAAATAACAGTTTTCTAATTTAAAGTGTAATTTATTCCTGTGATCAAAGCTGAATTTTCAGCATCATTACTCCAGTCTTCAGTGTCACATGATCCTTCACAAATCACTCTAATATGAGGATTTGATGCTCAAGAAATATTTATCATTATTATCAGTGTTGAAAACAGTGATATCAGTGTGAATCATATTAGAATGATTTGTGAAGGATCATGTGACACTGAAGACTGGAGTAATGATGCTGAAAATTCACAGGAATAAATTACACTTTACTATATATTCACATAGAAAACAGATGATTTACATTAGAATAATATTTCACAATATTACTAATATTTTAAAAACATAAAAAATCTTACCGAACTTGTTATGAACTTTCACCTGTAACTTGAATGATACTAAAATAATAAACTAAATAGAGATAAAAAAATAAAAATAATAATAAAAATGACAAAAACAACAAAATTACTAAAAGTTTAAATGAAAAGCGATAAATATAAAAATAAACTAATTCAAATTATTAACAAAAACTATAATATTATATGAATGATACTAAAATAAAAACTATATAGAGATAAAAAAAATGTTTAAATAAAAATTAAAACTAATTTAAAATATGAATAAAAACAGTATATGAATGATACTAAAATAATAAACTATATAGAGATTAAAAAACTAAATTGCTAAAAGTTAATTACTAACTCAAATTATTAACAAAAACTATATATGCATATATATATAACTATATAGAGATTAAAAAATATATAAAATATAAAGAAAATATAAATATAAAAACTAATTAAAAATATTAATAAATACTATAACAGTATATTTTTTATTATTTCCCAAACTTTTGAACGGCAGTGTGTATATATATGTAAGGGTTTGCTCAGATTCTCCACACGGACCCTCTTGTACTGCGGCTGGCTCAGGACAGATGTGGGGTGAAAGCGAACCCTCTTCTCTCTGGAGCCCGTGAGGCTCATGCTGTCCCGCTCCACATGGATCAGGTTGGGATACATCCCAGAAACCAGCGCGGCCTTGACCACGGCCCAGTTCTCCGAGTTCTGGTTAACATCCCGGATGTCCCCGCCACCCCTCGCTCGCACGAAACCTGCAGAGACAAACCAGTGTTTCGGTTCACGGCTCAGAACTCTTACTGATGACAGACTGTCTGAAATGCTTTTCTTACTCAGTACTTTTGTCTTGTTCGCTAATTTGAAGGAGAAAGTTAAATGTGCGCGTCCCCACGGGCATTCATAATGGTGTTCAGCAGAACGAGCGTCTTCAGTTGATTCCTATGGAAAAAAGCTCGCTCTGCTCCCGTGGACACACACCGGTATGAATGCCCGTGCGCATTTTAGTTTCGCTTTCAAATTAGCGCCAATTCGGGGAAGGATTGCTTGAATCGTGAGCTCATTAGCCTATTATTCTTAATGAAAAACACAACAACTAAACAGTACAATGACAAATTTGCTTAAATAGGCGCTTTTACATTTCACTTTGACACCATATATTCCTCCATCTTGTCAGTCAGCTCCTCACTCTCGTGATTAATGAAATCTGATCTGTGCTGCAACTCTTGTTCAGCTCACGTTTTATGTTCAGTTTTTAACTGTAGTGACTGATCTCTAACTGAACTAAATGATTTTATAATAATAATAAAAAATCAACGGTGGGGGGGCGGTGCCGCAGTGGGCAAGTGATGTAAGACGGTGTCAACACCGACTATTGTAGCAAGCCTACTGGAGACTCGCTGTAAAAGATGCGGTCGTGAACTTTGACCTGTGGCTCGGAGCTCTTACTGACAGACTGTCTGAACTGTTACTGTAAAAGATGCGGTCGTGAACTTTGACCTGTGGCTCGGAGCTGTCCCAGAAGCTGAGTCCGCATCCCGACGATGATCTCCATCGTGGCCTGAGAGAGGAAGTTCTTCTCACAGAACGCTCTTTCCCAGCCGTCACTGCGAGCTTTCTGCCACGCCTGAAGACAACAACAACAACTGAATAAAACATCATGAATAAAAACTATAACAGTACATGAATGATACTAAAATAACAACTATATAGAGATTTAAAAATATATATATATTACAGTAATATTTCTGACCTGTGGTTATTACAGTAATATTTCTGACCTGTGGTTATTACTGTAATATTTCTGACCTGTGGTTATTACAGTAATATTTCTGACCTGTGGTTATTACAGTAATATTTCTGACCTGTGGTTATTACTGTAATATTTCTGACCTGTGGTTATTACAGTAATATTTCTGACCTGTGGTTATTACAGTAATATTTCTGACTTGTGGTTATTACAGTAATCTGTGGTTATTACAGTAATATTTCTGACCTGTGGTTATTACGGTAATATTTCTGACCTGTGGTTATTACGGTAATATTTCTGACCTGTGGTTATTACAGTAATCTGTGGTTATTACAGTAATATTTCTGACCTGTGGTTATTACAGTAATCTGTGGTTATTACAGTAATATTTCTGACCTGTGGTTATTACGGTAATATTTCTGACCTGTGGTTATTACAGTAATATTTCTGACTTGTGGTTATTACAGTAATCTGTGGTTATTACAGTAATATTTCTGACCTGTGGTTATTACGGTAATATTTCTGACCTGTGGTTATTACGGTAATATTTCTGACCTGTGGTTATTACAGTAATCTGTGGTTATTACAGTAATATTTCTGACCTGTGGTTATTACAGTAATATTTCTGACTTGTGGTTATTACAGTAATCTGTGGTTATTACAGTAATATTTCTGACCTGTGGTTATTACGGTAATATTTCTGACCTGTGGTTATTACGGTAATATTTCTGACCTGTGGTTATTACAGTAATCTGTGGTTATTACAGTAATATTTCTGACCTGTGGTTATTACGGTAATATTTCTGACCTGTGGTTATTACAGTAATATTTCTGACCTGTGGTTATTCCAGTAATCTGTGGTTATTACAGTAATATTTCTGACCTGTGGTTATTACGGTACTATTTCTGACCTGTGGTTATTACAGTATTCTGTGGTTATTACGGTAATATTTCTGACCTGTGGTTATTACGGTAATATTTCTGACCTGTGGATATTACGGTAACATTTCTGACCTGTGGTTACTACGGTAACATTTCGGACCTGTGGTTATTACAGTAATTTTTCTAACCTGTGGTTATTACAGTAACATTTTTGACCTGTGGTTATTACAGTAATATTTCTGACCTGAAAGGCCCGGAGCAGGGCCATGTGGTCGCTGAAGGTGTTTGCGGTGAAGCGTTTCCGGCACAGCATGGCTCCGCGCTTCTGAGCGGCCTGAGCCGGCAGAACGAACGGGTCTCGGTGGGCCAGCGTACAGGCGATGGTGAGGATCGGGTCCAGACACTTCAGAACCACCGCACACAGAACCATCTTCCCCAGGTGAGGCTCCACGGGCAGGTCGGCCAGGTGAAAGCCCAGCTCCGTCAGGTTCTCCCAGGGGTCCATGGCATCGATGGTCTGCGTGGAGGAGTCAGAGAGCAGGGGATTCAATTACACTGCAAAACATGCTTTTTTTACTCATTTTTGTCTTGTTTCCAGTCCAAATATCTACAAATTCTTAAATCAAGATGCATTCACTAGATGAGTAAAATGACATAAGATATTATATCTTGTTTTCTGGAGAAATAAATACAAATTAACTGAGTTTTTGCTTTAAAAAAAAAAGCTTTTTATTTTATTATTTTATTCAAAATGACCCATCAGATTATTCATCTGCACCATTTCAGACCGGACTGTTTTCTGTTTTCACATGAAGGCTCTTCTGAAGCAGCGATCTGATTATGACTGTACTGTAATGTTTGCGTGTGAAAGGTGTGTGACCTTGAGCATCTGCACGGCGTGTTTGACCGTGTGCAGGTGCGGCGGCTCCGGTGCTCTCGAGAGGAACTCAGCGATCGGGCAGGAGACGGGAGCCAGGAGCTTAGTGTGCAGACACAGTTCCTGAGGAACACACACACACACACAGTTATTTTTGTCATGTTCATTTCTGTGAAGCTGCTTTGAAACAAGGGCTGCACGATTAATCGCAATTTACATGGAATCGCACTTAAACCGAGTTGGCTTATCGCGATTTTGAAACCGCAAAGGCTGTGATTATTAGTTATGTGCAGCTTGTCAGTGACGTACGGCTCAGGAAACGCGGCTCACTCTGAAAGCACTGAGTTTGAGTCGCTTATAACGTGCATTTGAAAAAGCAACACGCGTCAAACATCTTTCCAAACACGAGAAGCATTTATGAACCTCTTGTCCAACAACAGACAACATTTGATAACATGCTTTTACTCCAAACTCACTTCATGAGGACAGCTGAGCTCCTTCTGGGAGATGATGAGCTTCTGTGTTTATTATCAATCAAAGCGTTTCAATCTTCTGTTTATTCATATACAGTGTGATGCCTAATAGAGATTTCCTAGAATGATGTGTGTTATCGTACTTCTGCGGGGCGTCTGTGTGTGTGTGTGTGTGTGTGTGAGAGACACCCTCTGGTGTTCAGATGGAGCATTTACTACCGATCAGCCGCTTCACTGACAAAGTGCGCATAAAATAATCGTAGCCTTTGCCAAATCGCGTGCGGTTTAATTGCGATTAATAGTGCAGCCCTAGTGTATTGTATAAAGTGCTATATACTAAGTATTTATGTTTAGCAAGTGCCCCTATTGTGCTATTTTAAAGGCTAATGTTGTTTAGCGTCTCCTACAACAGGTTCACACGCATCTAAGCTCAAAAACACTGTAATGTCCTCATAATCTCCACTGCAGCATCAGCTCTTTCCTCTCAGTGTCTGAAACGCTTCAGTCTCTCTAAACCCCGCCTCTCTGAGAGCTGCTCAGCTCTGATTGGTCAGACACCAAACACTCATTATCATATCTGAATCTCAGCTCTTGATCACAGTGATACGAACAGTAACGATGGTGTGGGATTGAAGTCCAAAGACTGGCATTATGCAAATTAATTACAAACCTACGAAGGTTCGAGCAGGAAGTGAGCCTGTAATTACTGACGTGTGTGTGTGTGTGTGTGTGTGTGTGTATACACCTGTAGAGGCATGCGCAGTAGCTGTGGAATCTGGTGTTCCAGCATGTTGTTGAACCTCAGACGGCTGAAGAGATGGAAGCAGATCCCTGGTCTGCAGCGTCCCGCTCTAAACAACAAACAAACACACGATCAGACACACACACACACACACACTCGCACACACTCTCACACACTCTCACTCACACTCTCACACTCTCACTCACACTCACACTCACACTCACACTCGCACTCACACTCATTTACACTCTCACTCTCACTCACACTCACTCACTCTCTCACTCTCACACTCACACTCACACTCACACTCACACTCACACTCACTCTCTCACTCACTCACACTCTCACTCACTCTCACTCTCACTCACACTCTCACTCACACTCACTCACACTCACACTCACACTCACACTCACACTCACTCACACTCACTCACACTCTCACTCACACTCTCACTCACTCTCACTCTCACTCTCACTCACACTCTCACTCACACTCACACTCTCTCACACACTCACTCACACTCTCACTCACACTCTCACTCACACACTCACTCACACACACTCTCACTCACACTCTCACTCACTCTCACTCTCACTCTCACTCACACTCTCACTCACACTCACACTCACACTCTCTCACACACTCACTCACACTCTCACTCACACTCTCACTCACACTCTCACTCACACACTCACTCACACACTCACTCACACACTCACTCACACTCTCACTCTCACTCACTCTCACTCTCACTCTCACTCACACTCACACTCTCACTCACACTCTCACTCACACTCTCACTCACACTCTCACTCACACTCACACTCACACTCACACTCACACTCTCACTCTCACTCTCACTCACTCACACTCACACTCTCTCACACACTCACTCACACTCTCACTCACACTCTCACTCACACTCTCACTCACACTCTCACTCACACTCTCACTCACACACTCACTCACACACTCACTCACACTCTCACTCACACTCACACTCACACTCTCACTCACACTCTCACTCACACTCTCTCACACACTCACTCACACTCTCACTCACACTCTCTCACACACTCACTCACACACTCACTCACACACTCACTCACACACTCACTCACACACTCACTCACACACTCACTCACACACACACACACCTGCCCTTCCTCTGCAGAGCGCTGGCCTTCGAGATCCACACCATCTTTAGCATCGTCACGTTATTCATTGCGTCGTAGGTTTTCTGTCACAGCAGTTTAAAAAAAATAAAATAATTGAGTGTTCATCAGAGGGTCCAAGACATCGCACTTAAACCACGAATACACACACAAAATATGTAATGGATTCGAGGAGTTTTGTGGTTGAAACTTAAAAAAGTAACAAATCCTTCTCTCTCGGCTCAATTTGCCCCCTTAGGAATGAAGGGAATGCGAGGAATGCTTCAGTTCACATAGAAAAACCTCAAAATGCTGAAACTTCAAACTAAAAATGCTAAAACTTCACCAAACAATTATTTTATAACTTCTACACATGTATCTGATGCACACTGAAGAACTGGCTTTAGGACCCAGAGGAACAGCTCATTTGCTCCATATAGAGCTATAAGGCCATCTAGAGTCATGAAATATCATCTTATATTATTATATTTCCACCAGAGGTCGGCAAAGACACTCAATGTAAGATATTTAGAGCTGAATTAAAATGGTTATGCATGAAATTGTGAGTTATTTTGAATTTAAATGTGAGGAATGTGCTTAAATTACTATTTATTGATTATTTATTGATCAAATCTAGTAATTTAAAAGGTAAATAAAAATAACAAAAAAAAATTATAAAAAAATAGACAAAAATATCATCAAAAATAAATCAAATAAATGAGCTTTCTGGACAAAAAAATCAAATAAATTATGTATAAATTTAGGGCTTCGGGTCATTTTGACCCACGAAGGAAAGATGTGTTACAAAGTGTGAGGGAAGGACAAGGATACGTTCCAGTAATATAGAACTGAAGCAAATAAGAAGATTATATAAGAAAAATATGTTCACAGAATATTATTATACTATACTACTATATCAGCAGGAGAAGAACAACCAAACCTCTTTAACTTTGCCGGAGTCGATGACAAAGACGACATCGTTGACCGTAATGCTGGTCTCTGCGATGTTGGTCGAGAGAATCTGTGGATTGAGAGGAGTGTGTGTGAGATGTTCGCATGTAAAGAGTGTGTGTGTGGAGTTTATAGATATGAGAGGAAGATATACGTACGATCTTGCGAATCCCTTTGGGAGTGTTCCTCAAAACCTTCTTCTGGTCTGACGTCTGCATGCTGGAGTGAAGGATGAACACCTGAAACCTGAAGACCGACAGTTCCTCACAATCAATACAATATTACAGATGTAGGCATTTCTTAAGCTTGGTGACACTGAAAAGACTGGAAGCTCGTTTCCGCCACGGAATAAAAAAATTAAAAGGTAATTGTGACTTATCTTATAATTCAGACATTTTTCTCAGAATTCCGAGTTAATATCTCTTAATTCTGACTTTATTTCCCACAATTCCGAGTTTATTTCCCGCAATTCCGAGTTTATATCGCACAATTTCTATTTTTTTACACAATTCCAAGTTTATATCTCACAATTTTGACTTAATTTCCCGCAATTCTGAGTTCATTTCCCGCAATTCCGAGGTAACTTCCCGCAATTCCAAGTTTATATCTCACAATTCTGAGTTAATTTCCCACAATTCCAATTTATATCTCACAATTTAGATTTTATTTTACGCAATTTCAATTTATATCTCACAATTCGGACTTAATTTCCAGAAATTCCAAGTTTATGTCTCACAATTATGACATTTTCAATGACTTCGAATTGTAAGATATAAACTCGCAATTATCTTTTTCTATAGCGGAAGCAATTTTCAATAGAAAACACCCTGGATAAAATCAAGTCCCTGCATTATTTCCGGCTGAATATTGCATTAGAACGGGAAGGAAACACACACTACAAACACTCACACACCTTTGCTGGTGATCTGTGAACCTTTTATCATCAAAGACGATGCGATCTCTCAGAGACACGATCTCGTCGTAGCCGGGCAGGAAGATCAACACCGCACCTGAGGACAAAAGCACTTGTAAATAAAGCTCATTCTGCTGCTGCTGTTGTGTCTGCTGCAGACGTGAGTGATTACAGGAGTAGTTCACTTCAGAATTAAAATGTCCTGATTATTTACTCTCCCCCACGTCATCCAAGATGTTCAAGTCTTTCTTTCTTCTGTCGAAAAGAAATGAAGGTTTTTGAGGAAAACATCCCTCATTTTCTCCATATAATGGACTTCAATGGGGTCCAACGGGCTGAAGGTCCAGATGTGAGTTTCAGTGCAGCTTCAAAGTCTCGCCACGATCCAGCCGAGGAATAAGAGTCTTATCTAGACAAACCAGCCGACATTTTAGAACAGAAATAAACATTTATATACTTTTTAACCTCTAATGCTGGTCTTCCACTAGCTGCGATGCGCCACACATTACGTCATCAGGTTGAAAGGTCATGTGTGTTCCAGCTCATAAATGTAGTGTAGGGAGAAAAACTCCATCTCATTTTCTCCTCCAACTTCTAAATCGTCTGGCATCGTTGTTTTACCTTTTATTTTTATTTATTTTGTAAATGGCGTTTGACTTTGCATGGCTTTGTAAACACTGGGGCGTTTTTTACGCCTACGTCACGCTTGACCTTTCAACCTGATGACGTAATGTGTGGCGCATCACAGCTAGTGGAAGACCAGCATTAGAGGTTAAAAAGTATATAAATGTTTATTTCTGTTCTAAAATGTCGGCTGGTTTGTCTAGATAAGACTCTTATTCCTCGGCTGGATCGTGGCGAGACTTTGAAGCTGCACTGAAACTCACATCTGGACCTTCAGCCCGTTGGACCCCATTGAAGTCCATTATATGGAGAAAATGAGGAATGTTTCCCTCAAAAACCTTCATTTATCTTCATGAACATCTTGATTCTGAAGTGCCGAATCCTCTAATTGAGCTAACGGCCTCACCCTCGTCAGAGCTCTGGCAGATGTTGAAGAGCAGATGCAGGACGAGGTCCAGGTCGACCTTCTCGTCGTCGAAGCTGTGATGATACGCTTTGAGAAGCTCCTGGTCCTCAGAGCTCAGATCAGATGTGGAGGACTGAACCAGAGACGCCTCGTCCAGACGACCCGCTTCAACACCCCATCTGCACACACACACACACACACACACACACGTCTGGTTTACTATCTTTGTGGGGACTCTCCATAGACGTAATGGTTTTTATATCGTACAAACTGTATATTCTGTCCCCTTACACTAACCCTACCCATCACACACACACACACACACACACATACACACACTCTCCCGACCCCTAAACCTACCCATCTCTCTCACACACACACACACACACACACACACTCTCCCGACCCCTAAACCTACCCATCTCTCTCACACACAGACACACACACACACACACACACACACACACACACACACACACACACACACACACCCCTAATCCGACCCTTAACCCTAACCCACACTAACCCAACCCCTAAACCTACCCATCACACACACACACACACACACACACACACTCTCCCGACCCCTAAACCTACCCATCTCTCTCACACACACACACACACACACACACACACACACACACACACACACACACACCCCTAATCCGACCCTTGACCCTAACCCACACTAACCCGACCCCTAATCCTACCCATCACACACACACACACACACACACACACTAACCCGACCCCTAAACCTACCCATCTCTCACACACACACACACACACACACACACACACACACACACACACACACACACTAACCTGACCCCTAAACCTACCCATCACACACACACGCACACACACACACACACACACACACACACACACAGCTCTTACATGTGTGACTCCAGCAGATCCACGGCCTCGGGTTGCTTGAAGCGCTTCGCCCAGTCCAGAGCCGTCCTGAAGGGTCACAGTTTCTGTTAGTAATTTGAATTTTCACTATGATTTCAATTTATAAGTTATAATCAGTTTGTTGCGTTTTTTGGTCATTTTTATTCGTTTGTTTGTTTTAAATTTGTAAAATAACAAATATATTATTTGTTTAAAATAATATTAATATATTAGTTTTATCCATTCTTATTTATTTGTTTTAGTTTATATGTAATTTTCTGGCAAAAAATAAATAAATAAGTGAATATTTGCCAGTGGGCTCAGAAAATGTATCTTGATTTAAGAATGTTCAGATATTTGTGCTGGAAAACAACACTAATATTGCATAATTTAATGCCACGACTTTATGAATGTAAGATGTTCTGCTCTGATTTAAGACCTGCAGAAACTACACTAAGATGAGACAAGCCACATGGCCAACTAGTGGAAATAAAATACGTTTTTAATATTTTATATTAGTAGTATTTTTGGTATACTATTATAATTTAGTTAATATTTTGAAGATTAAAATTTTATATTAACTATTTTCACTATAATTTCACTATCATTTTTGATAAAGTTTTTTGTAATTTTGTTGTGTGTTTTTGTCACAAAATCTTCTTTTTTTTTTTTTTACTCATTTTTGTTTATTAGTAGTGCTGTCAAATCTATGAATCATATACAATCGCTTCTAACACCAAAGTTTGTGTTTATATAATATGTGTGTCTATATATATTATATTTAAGTATGAATATATAAAAAGTATACACACACACATACACACATATACACACATATATATATATATATAAATATTATATTATATGTAGACTCGCATATATTATATAAACAAACATAATATGTCAGATGTGATTAATCGATTTGACAGCACTTTAATATTTAGTTTTAGTACTTCAGTAATAAAGTTGTTTTGTTTATTGTTTTGTTTTGGTGATCAAATATGAGTTTTAAGGGATGAAATGATTGACTACAGGGGACTTAAATGTAATATATTTATATATTATAGCGACATGTGTGTGCTCACCAGCCGTTGGAGGCTCTGATGTTGACGTTTGCGCCCATGCTGAGCAGTTGCTCCATCTGACTGAGAAACCCTCGGCCCGAGGACACCATCAGGGCGGTGGCGCTCGTCTCGCTGTGCCTGTAATCCACTGAGAGAGCAGCAACACACACGTGAGGAACACACACCGCGCTTCAGCTCAGAGAGCGCTCAGTGTGTGTGCACTGCAAAACATGCTTTTCTTACTCAGTATTTTTGTCTTGTTTCCAGTCCAAATGTCAAAAAATTCTTAAATCAAGACGCATTTAGTAGAGGAGTGAAATGCCAGCAGATATTATGTCTTGTTTTCTGGGGGAAAAATCTAAATGAAGTGATTTGTTGCTTAAAAAAAGCAAAATGATCTGCCAATGGGGTAAAAAAAATACACTTAATTCAAACAGAAACATGATTATTTTTCTGACCCCATTTGGCAGATCGTTTTACTTGTTTTAAGCAACAACTCACTTCATTTAGATTTTTCTCCCAGAAAACAAGACTTAATTTCTTATGTCATATGTCAAGTAAGAAAAGCATGTTGTGCCGTGTGAGTGTGTGTGCGCCTTCATTACCACTAATGTTCTCGTTCAGGATGAGGTTGAAGAGCTGTGTGAAGGCGTCAGCGTCTTGGTTCAAGAAAATGTTTGAGATGCAGGCGTCCATTTCCCTGAGGAGCCACGGCTCTAGCGTGGCCACGTCCTTCTCGCTCTGAGGATCGCGGAGAAAAGACACGCTTTCACATTTAAAACGGAGAGAAGAATAGTTCCCAGTATGTGTACGGTTAGAAGATGGCTGTGTCTCATGTGACCTTGTTATTTGTACACGCTGTGACTATACAACATCACAAGATGTAAATAGGAGAATGTTGGCGTTATTTTGTCACTTATTGGGAGCAGTATGCTAGCTGGAGCCATTTACCTCCAGTCTTTGTGCTAAGCTAGGCTAGCGGTGGGCGCGTCAGGGTTACGGCACGCACGGATATGAGAAGGGTGTGTGTGGACTCATCTAACTCTGGGGGATACGGGGAATAAGCTAAAGTCACAAAAAGTCGGCGTGTTCCTTTAAGTGACACACACCGGTACTGTGGTATATTAAAAATTCATATCATGACAAAAATAAACACCGGTATTCGGTATGAACCGATACACCGCTCAGCACTGATATCGCACACAGGACTGACACTGAGTGATGATGTGAGAGAGAGCATAAGGAGAGACCGTCTGACTGAAGACACTGTCTCCGCCGTCATCCAGGAGGTCGTTCTCCTGTAGGACACAAGATGGCGTCTTCTCCCGGGGCGGTTCTGGTTCCGGGTCGTCCTGATGGGATTCACACCACTCCGTCAGAGACGACTGCTGCCGCTCCTCTGGAGGGGAAACACACGGCCTGGTTTCAGTACGCTCATCATTTTTGTTTGGCTAAATGTTTTTGTCACCATTGGCTTTTGTCTTCATTAGTTGGGGACATTAAATTGACTATTCCACAATATTATTGATCTCCTGCTTTGACTCCATTATATGAGAACTGAACTGAGCTGGACGATGACATCACGGTTTTCTCCAGAGCGGCTATATATATATATATATGAACTAAATTAACTTATTTTTTACAACGGAAATGAACCATCACTGATCTTACTTAAGCTGGACTGAGACGCTATTTTCTTCTGGAAATAAACTTTGTTGCATTATTTTCCTGTTATCTCTGTAAAGCTGCTCTGAAACAATATATATATTGTCTAAAGCTCTATATAAATAAAGGTGGCTTGACTTTAACTGCATTACTTAACTATGACTCCTGGTCAAAGGTTTGAAATAATTAATGTTTTTGAAAGACGTGCTCAACAAAGCTGCATTTATCTGATCAAAAATACAGAAAAACAGTGAAATATTATTATAATGTAAATCATCTGTTTTCTATGTGAATATACAGTAAAGTGTAATTTATTCCTGTGAATGTTCAGCATCATTACTCCAGTCTTCAGTGTCACATGATCCTTCAGAAATCACTCTAATATGATGATTTGATGATCAAGAAACATTTATGATTATTATCAGTGTTGAAAACAGTTCATATTTATGTGGAAACTGTCATACATTTTATTTTTCAGGATTCTCTGATGAATAAAAAGTTCAAAAGAACAGCATTTATTTGAAATAGAATCTTTTGTAACATTATAAATGTCTTTACTGTCACTTTTGATCAATTTAATGAGTCCTTGATGAATAGATGTATCAATTTCTTAAAAAATAAATTTAAAAAAATAATTCCTGACCCCAAATTTCTTAATGGTAGTGAATCAATGTTTCCATAAAAATAACTGATTTCAACACTGATAATAATCATAAATGTTTCTTGAGCATCAAATCATCATATGATAATGATTTCCGAAGGATCATGTGACACTGAAGACTGGAGTAATGATGCTGAACATTTACAGGAATAAATTACACTTTACTATATATTCACATAGAGAACAGATGATTTACATTAGAATAATATTTCACATTTTTACATTACTTTTGATCAAATAAGCGCAGCCTTGCTGAGCAGAAGAGGCTCTTTCAGGCGTTTGAGCGCTGCTGTATTTGAGCTGTTAGCGTCACCTTTCTGCGCCTCCTTCTTGTATTTGATCATGTCTTTGTTGGTGTATCCGGTGGTCCGCAGGATATCCTCCAGAAAGAGTTGCTTGACCTCGTATGGACAACCTTCGACTTCAAAGAAAACTCAACGTTATTATTCAGAACGTCACATTATCACACTAACATTCATGTTTGGTGTTTATCAGGGTCCTGCTCCAATCAGAGTTAAAGTTATTAGTTTGAATTGAGGTGGCACAGAAGTGTAATTAAAATGCACATTTAAGGAAGTATTAAAATAAATACAATTATAGAACTGATGTACAGTCAAACTAAATTTATTCAGACACCAGATATAATTTCTACTAGTGTGATCAGGACACTATAGTTCATTTATGTAAGTGAGGAGAGCAAAATAAAGTAAACTGTGAGATATTATACACAAAAACTCTTCATTCAGTTTTTTTCTTTAATTGCTAATGCTCTTTTTACACACAGACTGAACACAATGAAGCATTGCTTGGTGATTGGTTGAGCTAAACTGGTATTATCTAATTGTGTAGTTAAATTTAACAGCTGACAGATATTCAACATAATTCATGTGTGAGACAGTCTAACAGAAGGACGGACAAAACCAGTCAAATATCAACTGAGTTCTGCTCATATTTTATTACCATTCTCTAAACTATAGCGAATAAACTGATAATGTGAGAAATGGTGTCTGAATAAATGTTGGTTTGACTCTATGTGTATTTTTTCCAGCGTGAATAAACCCATGAATGTGTTTCCTACTGTGAATAACGGGACACGCGCCGAAGTATCTGATGAACAGACTGACGTCCAGCGCGGCGCTAGACAGGATTAGCTTTAGCGACGGCATCTTCTGAAGCATGTCCTTCATCTTCGTGAGTAAGAAGTCCGTCAGTCCGTCTCGCTCGTGCACCTCGTCCTACAGGAGCAGAAATCATGAGGATTAGGGTCAGGAATCGTATACTTGAGGTCGGGAATCGAATACTTCGAATACTTGAGGTCGGGAATCGAATACTTCGAATACTTGAGGTCGGGAATCGAATACTTCGAATACTTGAGGTCGGGAATTGAATACTTGAGGTCGGGAATCGAATACTTCGAATACTTGAGGTCGGGAATCGAATACTTCGAATACTTGAGGTCGGAGTCGGGAATCGAATACTTCGAATACTTGAGGTCGGGAATCGAATACTTCGAATACTTGAGGTCGGGAATCGAATACTTCGAATACTTGAGGTCGGGAATCGTATACTTGAGGTCGGGAATTGAATACTTGAGGTCGGGAATCGTATACTTGAGGTCGGGAATCGAATACTTGAGGTCGGGAATCGAACACTTCGAATACTTGAGGTCGGGAATCGAATACTTCGAATACTTGAGGTCGGGAATCGAATACTTCGAATACTTGAGGTCGGGAATCGTATACTTGAGGTCGGGAATCGAATACTTGAGGTCGGGAATCGAACACTTCGAATACTTGAGGTCGGGAATCGAATACTTCGAATACTTGAGGTCGGGAATCGAATACTTCGAATACTTGAGGTCGGGAATCGTATACTTGAGGTCGGGAATCGAATACTTGAGGTCGGGAATCGAATACTTCGAATACTTGAGGTCGGGAATCGAATACTTCGAATACTTGAGGTCGGAGTCGGGAATCGAATACTTCGAATACTTGAGGTCGGAGTCGGGAATCGAATACTTCGAATACTTGAGGTCGGGAATCGAATACTTCGAATACTTGAGGTCGGGAATCGAATACTTCGAATACTTGAGGTCGGGAATCGAATACTTCGAATACTTGAGGTCGGGAATCGTATACTTGAGGTCGGGAATTGAATACTTGAGGTCGGGAATCGTATACTTGAGGTCGGGAATCGAATACTTGAGGTCGGGAATCGAATACTTGAGGTCGGGAATCGAACACTTCGAATACTTGAGGTCGGGAATCGAATACTTCGAATACTTGAGGTCGGGAATCGAATACTTCGAATACTTGAGGTCGGGAATCGTATACTTGAGGTCGGGAATCGAATACTTGAGGTCGGGAATCGAATACTTCGAATACTTGAGGTCGGGAATCGAATACTTCGAATACTTGAGGTCGGAGTCGGGAATCGAATACTTCGAATACTTGAGGTCGGAGTCGGGAATCGAACACTTCGAATACTTGAGGTCGGGAATCGAATACTTCGAATACTTGAGGTCGGGAATCGAATACTTCGAATACTTGAGGTCGGGAATCGTATACTTGAGGTCGGGAATCGAATACTTGAGGTCGGGAATCGAATACTTCGAATACTTGAGGTCGGGAATCGAATACTTGAGGTCGGGAATCGAATACTTCGAATACTTGAGGTCGGGAATCGTATACTTGAGGTCGGGAATCGAATACTTGAGGTCGGGAATCGAATACTTCGAATACTTGAGGTCGGGAATCGAATACTTCGAATACTTGAGGTCGGGAATCAAATACTTCGAATACTTGAGGTCGGGAATCGAATACTTCGAATACTTGAGGTCGGGAATCGAATACTTCGAATACTTGAGGTCGGGAATCGAATACTTCGAATACTTGAGGTCGGGAATCGAATACTTCGAATACTTGAGGTCGGGAATCGTATACTTGAGGTCGAATACTTGAGGTCGGGAATCGAATACTTCGAATACTTGAGGTCGGGAATCGAATACTTCGAATACTTGAGGTCGGGAATCGTATACTTGAGGTCGGGAATCGAATACTTGAGGTCGGGAATCGAATACTTCGAATACTTGAGGTCGGGAATCAAATACTTCGAATACTTGAGGTCGGAGTCGGGAATCGAATACTTCGAAATACTTGAGGTCGGGAATCGAATACTTCGAATACTTGAGGTCGGGAATCGAATACTTCGAATACTTGAGGTCGGGAATCGAATACTTCGAATACTTGAGGTCGGGAATCGAATACTTCGAATACTTGAGGTCGGGAATCGAATACTTCGAATACTTGAGGTCGGGAATCGAATACTTCGAATACTTGAGGTCGGGAATCGAATACTTCGAATACTTGAGGTCGGGAATCGAATACTTCGAATACTTGAGGTCGGGAATCGAATACTTCGAATACCTGAGGTCGGGAATCGTATACTTGAGGTCGGGAATCGAATACTTCGAATACTTGAGGTCGGGAATCGAATACTTCGAATACTTGAGGTCGGGATTCGAATACTTGTAATAAAATTACAATTTTGTGAGCATTTCATTATAACTTTAAACTAGGGCTGCACAATATATCGAAATTATCTAAATATCGCAAATGTATATATATCGCAACGGCTTGCAATAACTGCAGTCATGAACAAGACTTGAGGTCGGGAATCGAATACTTCGAATACTTGAGGTCGGGAATCGAATACTTCGAATACTTGAGGTCGGGAATCGTATACTTGAGGTCGGGAATCGAATACTTGAGGTCGGGAATCGAATACTTCGAATACTTGAGGTCGGGAATCGAATACTTCGAATACTTGAGGTCGGGAATCGTATACTTGAGGTCGGGAATCGAATACTTGAGGTCGGGAATCGAATACTTCGAATACTTGAGGTCGGGAATCAAATACTTCGAATACTTGAGGTCGGAGTCGGGAATCGAATACTTCGAATACTTGAGGTCGGGAATCGAATACTTCGAATACTTGAGGTCGGGAATCGAATACTTCGAATACTTGAGGTCGGGAATCGTATACTTGAGGTCGGGAATCGAATACTTGAGGTCGGGAATCGAATACTTCGAATACTTGAGGTCGGGAATCGAATACTTCGAATACTTGAGGTCGGGAATCGTATACTTGAGGTCGGGAATCGAATACTTGAGGTCGGGAATCGAATACTTCGAATACTTGAGGTCGGGAATCAAATACTTCGAATACTTGAGGTCGGAGTCGGGAATCGAATACTTCGAATACTTGAGGTCGGGAATCGAATACTTCGAATACTTGAGGTCGGGAATCGAATACTTCGAATACTTGAGGTCGGGAATCGAATACTTCGAATACTTGAGGTCGGGAATCGAATACTTCGAATACTTGAGGTCGGGAATCGAATACTTCGAATACTTGAGGTCGGGAATCGAATACTTCGAATACCTGAGGTCGGGAATCGTATACTTGAGGTCGGGAATCGAATACTTCGAATACTTGAGGTCGGGAATCGAATACTTCGAATACTTGAGGTCGGGATTCGAATACTTGTAATAAAATTACAATTTTGTGAGCATTTCATTATAACTTTAAACTAGGGCTGCACAATATATCGAAATTATCTAAATATCGCAAATGTATATATATCGCAACGGCTTGCAATAACTGCAGTCATGAACAAGACAAAGAGAAATCACTCGCTGCTCTCGGCTGAATAACTTTTGTAGCTTTAATAAGAATCAGGATATATTTAATTCATACAGTGAAAACTAATCAGTGTTTTATTTTTACATTTGATTATTCAGTTTGTGTTGTTAATAACCCTAATGTAGGATAACCTGAACCCCGAGGTTTACACTGATGTTAAATAACACTTCTGATATACAGTAAAACACTGATGTTCACTGTCAGAAGTTTAGGGATGTTTTACGGTCATAAAAAGATTGTAAAACGCATATGTAGGTTATATCATTTTAATATATTTTAAAGATAATTTAAGTTTATTTTATACACTTTAAGCATTATCGTATCGCATTATTTAATGAGTTATCGCATTTTTCTTTAATATCGTGCAGCTCTACTTTAAACAATTCAAGCGTGAAACGTTTTTTTTTACCTAAAACCAAGAGAAAACAATAAGAAATTATATTACATATGAAAAAATTCTCAAAGTCTCACCACAATGACGTGCGTGACCATAGACATCGCGTCGTCTCCGGCCATTAGCGTCCTTAGCAGAACTCCACTCGTGCAGAACGTCAACAGGGTTTTAGGAGAAACTCTGAGGAGAAGCACATACCCAGAATGCATCAGCACATTTGCAGTCATTTAGATGGAGACGATTCAGGTCATTGTACTCAAACAATTCGCCTATAGACCCTTTTTGCGC
Organism: Rutilus rutilus; assembly: GCA_021464565.1. Lineage (NCBI taxonomy): Eukaryota > Metazoa > Chordata > Actinopteri > Cypriniformes > Leuciscidae > Rutilus > Rutilus rutilus. Next base: position 48,068,594 of record JAJAQA010000007.1, read on the forward strand.
CGACGTCACAATTACGTCACGGCGTTCGCTGGAGGCAAAACAAAGGGAAAACTGGAGGCGGGTAATACAAACCAGCACAGATTCGGCTACATTTACATTTACATTTAGTCATTTAGCAGACGCTTTTATCCAAAGCGACTTACAAATCAGGACTAAATTAAGCGAGTCATCATGAAGAGGCAAAAGACAACAACAACGCAAGAAGTGTTCAGAATACGAAGTTCAGGCATTATTCAGAGTAGCATAAGCATGATAAGTGGGATTTTAAGGGAAAGGTTTTTTTTTTTATTTTTTTTTTTTTTATGAGTTTAGGTGCTCATGGAAGAGATGGGTTTTCAGCTGTTTTTTGAATGTTGTCAGGGATTCAGCATTCCGGATGAGGGTGGGGAGAGTGTTCCACCAGCATGGAACTGTGAATGAGAATGATCTGGAAAGTGATCTTGTGGCTTTCTGTGATGGAACCACGAGACGTCGCTTGTTGATTGATCGTAGGCGTCTGGTGGGGATGTAGGCTCGTAGGAGTGAGTGAAGGTAGGAGGGAGCTGAGCCTGTGATAGATCTGTAAGCAAGCGTCAATGCCTTGAACTTGATGCGAGCAGCGAGAGGTAGCCAGTGCAGAGAGATTAACAGAGGGGTGACGTGGGCCCTCTTGGGCTCGTTGAAGACAAGACGAGCTGCAGCATTCTGGATCATCTGAAGAGGTTTGGTAGCACATGCTGGAAGTCCGGCCAGAAGAGCATTGCAGTAGTCAAGCCTAGAAATGACCAGGGCCTGGACGAGGAGTTGTGTTGCGTGCTCAGTTAGGAAAGGCCTGATCTTCCTGATGTTGTGCAGCGCAAACCTGCATGATCGAGCTGTCTTTGAAATGTGATCTGTGAAGGTCAGCTGGTCATCAAATGTTACTCCCAGATTTCTGACCGACCTTGATGGTGTGATTGATGATGAATCAAGCTGGATGGTGAAGTCGTGCTGTAGAGACGGATTGGCAGGGAGGACGAGCAGCTCAGTCTTTGCCAGGTTGAGCTGCAGGTGATGTTCCTTCATCCATGTGGAGATGTCTGCCAGACAGCTCGAGACCCGTGCAGCTACTGTGGGATCATCTGGTCGAAATGAGAGGAAGAGTTGTGTGTCATCAGCATAGCAGTGGTAGGAGAAACCATGTGCCTGTATGATGTGTCCCAGTGATGTAGTGTAGATGGAGAAGAGGAGGGGACCGAGAACTGAACCCTGGGGAACCCCTGTGGTCAGTTGATGTGCTCTGGATACCTCGCCTCTCCATGCGACTTTGAAGGACCTACCTGTGAGATAGGATTCAAACCAGTCGAGTGAAGTTCCTGTGATGCCCAGTGATGAGAGGCTGGACATAAGGATCTGATGGTTCACGGTGTCGAAGGCAGCAGACAGATCAAGGAGAATGAGGAGTGAAGATTTGGAAGCAGCTTTTGCAATCCGTAGGGCTTCTGTGACCGACAGTAATGCAGTCTCAGTTGAATGCCCTTTCTTGAAGCCAGATTGGTTGACATCCAGCTGGTTGTTTAGAGACAAGAAGGATGTTACTTGGTTGAAAACAGCTCTTTCAAGTGTTTTTGCAATGAATGGTAGGAGAGAGATGGGTCTGTAATTCTCTACAAAAGATGTGTTTAGCGTTGGTTTTTTAAGCAGTGGAGTGACCCGAGCCTGCTTGAATGCTGTAGGGAAGGTGCCAGTATGGAGGGATGAGTTGATGATGTGTGTGAGTGCTGGTAGAAGTGTGGGAGAGATGGCTTGTAGAAGGTGTGAGGGGATGGGGTCTAGAGGGCAGGTGGTAGGGTGACTGGAGAGGAGAAGTGTAGATACTTCTTCCTCTGTTAGCGGCGAAAAGGAGGACAGAGGGGTATTGGCTGTGGGAGGGGTCGTCTGGGTTCCTGTGTGTGTGGAGCTGAGAATTGACTGCTGATAGTTGTTGTTTGTTTAATGTGGCAACGCGTCCAACTAAAATACACAATTATGTGAAGTTAAAAATATAAGGGAAGCTGAGAATCGAAGATGGGCTTACCTTGACTACAAAGCAACGCTGACAATAACAAGAGAGCAGAGTATTCCAGAAAACACACAGTTGCGCGTTTCAGTCGAGCCTCTTGTTGCTCGCTTGTTCTTGACTACAAAGCAACGCTGACAATAACAAGAGAGCAGAGTAAATGCAAATAAATGTTGTCTTGTTGTGTCGGGTGCAAGAATCGACGTACCACACGAGTCGTGTAATGTTACGTGACCATTCAGCATAGTTATAGGCATCTAAAGATTTATACGTTTCTCTTTATGCTCGGTTACTGTACACACACACACACACACACACACACACACACAAGCTCTTGAAGCTCCGCCCCCTGTGCCGGGAGCAGCAGCTCATTTGCATTTAAAGGGACAAACACAAAAACGGTGAAACTCAAAAAGTGAAAGTTTTAACATGCTATAAAAAATATCTGTGGGGTATTTTGAGCCAAAACTTCACACACTTCACACACACGTGCTGAGTAGTTGTTAAGAAAGAATCCTGATGAAAAATCTCTACATCCTTGCCTCATTTAGTATTCGCGGTTCTATGAATAAGATCTGATTGGTTATACATACTACACTGCAAAAAATGCTTTTCTTAATCAGTATTTTTGTCTTGAGTCCAAATATCTAAAGATTCTTAAATCAAGATGCATTTACTAGATGAGTGAAATTACATTAGATATTATGTCTTGTTTACTAGGGAAATAAATAAAAATTAAGTGAGTAAATTATCTGCCATTGGAGTAAGAAAAATAATGTTAATTCAAACAGAAACAAGTATATATAACAAAATAATTTTGCTTGTTTTAAGCAAAAACTCACTTAATTTTTATTTATTTCCCCAGAAAACAAGACTTAATATCATATGGCATTTTACTCATCTAGTGAATGCATCTTGATTTAAGAATTTTTTGATATTTGGACTGGAAACACTTCTAGACAAAAATACTAAGTAAGAAAAGCATTTTTTGCAGTGTACGATTTGTGACACACTCCTCCTAACTTAGATGGATAGTATGCAAATGGGAAAAACAGCAGTGTTGTGTGGTGTTGTGTAGTTGTTCACCTGCTCTCCAGGCGTATCTGATAGCCCACGGTCTGTCCGATCTTCTCGCCGCGCTCGGCCGCCACTCGCTCCGCCACCGCGATCGTCGCTAATCTCCTGGGCTGAGTGCAAAAGATCCGGCAAGGAATCCCATTCCCACTGCAGTCGTCCAGGAGGAACTGGGGGATCTGGGAGAGGAACACAGAAGCGGGTCAAGCTCAGACCGATTTATTCTCATGTGAAGCCCTGAAAGAGTGTTTAATCCAGAAAATGTTACACTCTAGCTGACTAAAAATGTTTGGTAAAGGCTGGAGAAAATTAATAACATTGGAAGCTAAGCTGACTATTGCAGTATTAACTCTTGTGCGTCAATTTAAAAAAGTTACACATAGGTTTAAAAAAAAAACACTCTGTCATAAAGATTTGAAGCTTGGGAGTTAAGTTTGGTCTCATTTTAAAGAGGACTCTTGGCAGATTATTGTTGAAGTAAAAAAGTGAAACCAAAAAAATATATAGAGGTTTCAGTTTATGAAAATGTTTCATAAACAATATTTTATATAAAATGTATATTTTATGAAACATGTTGAACTTTAAAGCTGCTAGAAAATCAAAGACATAAATCTAAACAAGTCTTGTTCCAAATTTGAGGTTGATATCTCAAAAAATGAGCTTTCAGTGAGAGTTTGTTTGGGCGCAGGACCACATTTTCCCCATTAGATACAAGCACACACACACACACACACACACACACACACAATTTTTTATTATACACGTACAAACGACACTCTGACATCCACACCAACAGACCCACACAATTAAAGCTGCATAATTGATCTAATTGGCTTTATAATATGCATAAGCAGAAAACAGGAATAAATTGAGTATTTGCTTTATAGGCCAAACCTGAGAAAATGGCCCCATCTGGTAAAAAATAGTACAGATGTACATTTTGAAGCCTTGCCAACAGAATGAAAGCCTAATTAACAAAGACTGCATCATTTTATAGTTAAAAGGCCCTGGGATTAAAAATTGCTGTTTTAATGGATTTCAATGGGGACATTTTTGTTCTTAAGGTCCTGAGAGGAACTATTTTGTGTAACTAGTGCAAAATAGATTTTTTAAAGGAAATGGGGGTGAAATAGTAAAATTCCAATAAAAATACACACATGCACCAAAATGTATGCAGTTGGCATTAACACAGGCACAATGATCAAAAAAACTAAACTGAAAAAGACAAAAATGTCCATAAGGCCGTAAAAGGGTTAAGTTTGAACCCTCTGGTGCTCTTCGCGTGTCGATTATTATTTTATTTTTTAATTAAATTAATGTACTATATTTTAGTTTGATAATGTATTTTATTTAATATTTTGTATTTTTATGGGATTTTATGGTACTAAATTATATTTACGCTGTATCTAAAATCCACTTTTTGAGCATAGACCTGAACATTAAATGTCCAGCTTAAACTGTGGTAAATCTTGAACGCTTTAGAGCGACAGACTGAAGTTTGATCTCTTTTCAAACACGACACTTGGCAGATTATTGCTGAAGTGAAAAAGTTTTACAAAGTGAACTTAAAAAAAGATACAGAATTTTACGTGTATCGTTATGAAAAATGTGCAAAAATACAATTTTCAATTGTTATATGAAATATATATTTCTAAACAATCTAAACAAGTTGTGTTCAAATGTGAGGTTGATATCTCCAGAGCTGGTCTCTCAGTGAGATGTTGTTCGGCTGCAGTACCAAACGCTTCCACTAGAGGAAACTCGTCTCTCATTCAATTCCAATGCGTCATTTCTGACCGCGAGGAGCTCAAGTGTGGCTATTGTTATCAGGACCATTAAACCTGTTCCAGTCATGGCCATGATTATTGTGTGTGTTCACACAGCAAGAGCCAAAACCTTTACCAAGTTTCGTACCATTCCGATGAAGAAGAAAGAAATTCTAAAAAAAACAAAAAAACATATACTGATGCCGTCAGGGTTCTGATGCTTCAGAAGTGTTCTACAGTCCTGACCTGTGTGGTTTTGCCTGACCCGGTCTCCCCCAGGACCAGCACCACCTGGTTCTCCCTGATGGTTTGGACCAGCTCCTCCTGACGCGCATAAACGGGCAACGATCTCCGGAAGCAATCCAGTTCAGACGGGCCTCGGATGTGAGGAACCTGAGGAATCCCGTGACTGAGACGCCCGCTGGTCCTGCTTTTACCGTCTAGAGGAAAGAACCAGCGGGAGAAGATCATATCAGGGAAACGAGAGAGTTTTCTGATCAAATAAATGCAGCTTTGATGCACTGCAAAACAATGCTGTTCTTACTCAGTATTTTTGTCTTGTTTCCAGTCCAAATATCTAAACATTCTTAAATCAAGATGCATTTACTAGAGGAGTAAAATGACATAAGAAATTATATCTTGTTTTCCGATAAAAAAACAAAACAAAATTAAGTGAGTTTTTGCTTAAAAAAGCAAAATTATCTGTCAATGGAGTAAGAAAAATAATCTTGTTTTACATTTGAATTAAGAATATTTTTTATTACCCCATTGGCATACCCCACAGATATTTTATATAGCATGTTAAAATTGTCACTTTTTGAGGGTGAGCAAAAACACACCATTGTGTGTGTGTCCCTTTAAATGCAAATGAGCTGCTGCTCCCGGCACAGGGGGCGGAGCTTCAAAAGCTCGTGTCCTTTTACCTCACACACAAACAACACTGAACAAGAACTTTTAGCCTTTTATGTTCAAACTGGAGTCAGACAATAATGGAGAGACTCAAGAAGAAGTGGCAACATGTAGAAGCAACAGGACATTTCTGAATGATTAGTGATGGATTTATGAAGCTGATGTGGAGTTATCTTCTAGTCACTGATTAGCATATTCTGTCATGATAATCTATAAATCATGTTCCAGGGGCGGAATTTATGTAATTTATAGGGTTTGTGATGTCACTAACCCGGGAGGAATGTGGTGTAGTCTCTACCAGCCGTTTGTTGTAGTCCTTAAAAAGCCATTTCTGTAATAGTAAATCTCTCCCTTTGCTTTGAACTTTGAGTGTCGTAACTTTGCAGATGTTGTTTATGCTCAAACAGCAACATTACACACTAACTACAGTTAGACAAGTGAAACCACCGGGTGAGACTCACCACTGTCGGGAGAGGCGAGGACGGCTCTCTCGGTGCGAGGCTGGAGCTCACTGCGCTCTTTACTGGTGATGGGGAACCTCTGCAGAAGGTTCTGGACCATGTGTTTGGAGTTGTGTGTGAGACTACAGGTCATGATGGACCGAGCCGACTCCGTGCCGTCCTTCTTCCTCACCGTCAGACATCGACTCGAGCCTTTCCTGCAAACAACAGATCAGAAGAACTCAAAGTTAGTCTTCAAGTCAAGTCCTTCTTGAACAGCAGTGTATGTCCGAGTGAAACTGCAAGAACAAATGTGGGCGGGGCTTGATTGTGTCTGAGGGGAGTTGATTGGATGATTGGATGGTTGTGGTTTGCTATTGGCTGATCTCGTGTGAGTGACAGGTTGCCCCGCCCACATCATCAGAGAAGAGAAGAGATGTCGTAATCATCAGTAACTTTGTACTCAAGTCTGCCAGCATTAGACGTAATGCTCGTTCACCAGCTTGCATGTGTAATAATACATAAATGTCAGACTCAGTTCTGCATGAGTTTGTTTGATATGCGAGTCGACTTACCCTCTGCTTTTGGAGATGTAGCCCAGCGACTGAGCAAGCCGATGAACGAACGCTCTCTCAGAATTTGTCAATGAAGAAGGGAAATCCAGCTCTATGAAACAAAACAACAAACGTTAAAGTCCCCCTGTGGTGAAAAACAAGCGTTTAATGTTGTTTATGTGTCTATGTGGTGTTTTTAATCTGCTTTAAGACAAAGCATGTGTAAATTCATAAGTCGAAACCATTGCTGAGTATTTCCTCCTTAAAACTGCAGTGAACCAAAGACAGTCTCAAACACACGCTTTGAAATCGCTGGTGTTTCTGACGTCACAAACTACCTTGTAACCAATCAGATCAACGTGTGATCGTCAACCAGTGGATCTCTGAGCTGAGTGAGTGAGTGGAGGCGGGGCTCATTTGCATATTCAGAGAACCGCGCATACTAAATGAGGCAATGGTGTCGAGTTACAGTCAAGATATTTTAAGGCATGAAGACAAAAAAACTTTTAAATATGTCATTGGTGATCAAAGATGAGTTTTAAGGGATGAAATTATTGACTACAGGGGGACTTATAATAAATATAATAAAACCATATATGATAAATAAAATTAATTAACCACTTGTCCTTCTTGATCTGAGTGCGGCCTTTGATACCATCTCACATAATAACTCCTTGACAGGTTAGCTTCCGTTGGGATTACTGTCATATAATAATAATAATGATAATTCATTACATATCTCTGGTCGTTCAACTTAAACATTTCCGATCTAAAGTCGCCACCGGTGTCCCTCAGGGTTCTGTCTTGGGCCCTCTTCTATTCATTATTTACTTGCTTCCACTTGGTTATAGTTTTAGGAAATATGGCATCCTCACTAGGCCAAACTCCTCTATAAACTTCAGTTGGTGTTTTTGCTCTTTTTGAGTTAAAAAAAAAAGTTGACTCAAGCTTAATCGCCTCAAAAAATGTAAACACAAAACCTGTGCTAATCGAAAGAAAACAAGTTGACAAAAAGATTGAATCCCATATTTGCCAATAACAGTATAACCAGAGATTTACTAGTAGAATTAAGGTAAAAGGTTTTCAGCGTAAAAAAGAAACTCAAACCTTTGTCGTCGCTGTACTGGAACCTCTCCAGCGCGATGTTCACGGCGATCTTGACCTCTTCATCAATCCTGATGTCTTTGAGTCCTTTAGCTTTCAGAGAGGTCGTCTGCTTCGACGCGTTCATGCCTGATTTACGCGACATTTCTTCTCCCTACATGCAAGAACAGAAAGCCAAAGTTATGGATCATTCTCTCAGTGACTATACGCCAATAAAATGGAGTTATAAAATACGCTTTTATTACTAAGATTACTAAGCGAAGAAGACTGACTTCATAATCTCGTGTTTATTGCCTCTTTAAGGTGAATCTCTTGCTGTTTTCCTCGTGTTTGGATGAAAGCGTCTGCTAAATCAGGGTTTTTCAATCATTTATATTCTTGTTAAAGACCCAATTCTAAGAAATTAATATTCTAAATGTGTTTTAAATATAGGCTAATTTGGAAAATATTTAGTTTCTGTTAAGTTTTATAAGTTTAATTACTCATTTATTTATTTTAATCTTATTTTTGTTAGTTATTACATTTATTTAAATCTAATATAGTCTATTTACACTCACCTAAAGGATTATTAGGAACACCTGTTCAATTTCTCATTAATGCAATTATCTAATCAACCAATCACATGGCAGTTGCTTCAATGCATTTAGGGGTGTGGTCCTGGTCAAGACAATCTCCTGAACTCCAAACTGAATGTCAGAATGGGAAAGAAAGGTGATTTAAGCAATTTTGAGCGTGGCATGGTTGTTGGTGCCAGACGGGCCGGTCTGAGTATTTCACAATCTGCTCAGTTACTGGGATTTTCACGCACAACCATTTCTAGGGTTTACAAAGAATGGTGTGAAAAGGGAAAAACATCCAGTATGCGGCAGTCCTGTGGGCGAAAATGCCTTGTTGATGCTAGAGGTCAGAGGTGAATGGGCCGACTGATTCAAGCTGATAGAAGAGCAACTTTGACTGAAATAACCACTCGTTACAACCGAGGTATGCAGCAAAGCATTTGTGAAGCCACAACACGCACAACCTTGAGGCGGATGGGCTACAACAGCAGAAGACCCCACCGGGTACCACTCATCTCCACTACAAATAGGAAAAAGAGGCTACAATTTGCACGAGCTCACCAAAATTGGACAGTTGAAGACTGGAAAAATGTTGCCTGGTCTGATGAGTCTCGATTTCTGTTGAGACATTCAGATGGTAGAGTCAGAATTTGGCGTAAACAGAATGAGAACATGGATCCATCATGCCTTGTTACCACTGTGCAGGCTGGTGGTGGTGGTGTAATGGTGTGGGGGATGTTTTCTTGGCACACTTTAGGCCCCTTAGTGCCAACTGGGCATCGTTTAAATGCCACGGCCTACCTGAGCATTGTTTCTGACCATGTCCATCCCTTTATGACCACCATGTACCCATCCTCTGATGGCTACTTCCAGCAGGATAATGCACCATGTCACAAAGCTCGAATCATTTCAGATTGGTTTCTTGAACATGACAATGAGTTCACTGTACTAAAATGGCCCCCACAGTCACCAGATCTCAATCCAATAGAGCATCTTTGGGATGTGGTGGAACGGGAGCTTCGTGCCCTGGATGTGCATCCCACAAATCTCCATCAACTGCAAGATGCTATCCTATCAATATGGGCCAACATTTCTAAAGAATGCTTTCAGCACCTTGTTGAATCAATGCCACGTAGAATTAAGGCAGTTCTGAAGGCGAAAGGGGGTCAAACACAGTATTAGTGTGGTGTTCCTAATAATCCTTTAGGTGAGTGTATATACACACACGTTTATTTGTTTAATTACACATTTATATATTGAAATCTTTTTTTGTTTGTTATTTATTTTATATTTTACACACTTTTTCCTCTAAACTTTTCCACAGTTTGAAAATTATGCTGGATGAATAAATGTATCTCTGCAATAATTCATTATAATATAATAATATAAAAGTACTGTGTTTCGTTTAGTTAGTTTTGTTGTGTATTGTTATTTATTTAATTCTTTATCCCAGTAAAAACAGTAGAAGATATAAATATAATACCATACAAATTGTAAAGATGTTTAAAAAAAACTCCATGTAAACTCGGAGTGCGTTAGCAGCTACAGCTAAACTGACTTATTTAACACTAAAACACTATCATCAACACACTGACACCTGCTCAAACAGCACACAAAGCAAGAAAATACAGTGTTTTAACTCAAATGCTGGTTAATATTGTGTTTATAGGAATTCTGTCCATTCATTGAGCTTCACGAGCGTCGCTAGCATCACTTCACTGTTTATTCACCGCACAATAATAATAAAATCAGCACATCTTACGTGTTTTGAGCCTCTGAGGAGAACACAGTGTGAAAGCAGAAAGCTTTAAGAGTCCAGAAGGTTTGATTCGGCTGTCAGTCACTGGTTTAGTTGGATTAGTTGTTTCTGTAGAGCAGAATCGAAACTGGTGCTGTGCTGCGTCTGCGCATGCGCAACAGATCTACATCTCATTCCTCTGACGTCACTGCAGCAACATGTTGTGCGGAGATCAGCGGAGTTTATTAAAAAAAATGTTTATTAACTTTCAAAGAAATAAACAGACATTTAACATTAAACAGAGGTGAATGATACATATAACAGATTTGTCCATTTCTACATACCCGTGTTTCAAGACATTCTTGATCAATTTACATATTTTCTTGTAGGTAAAGGCTATAAAGTTGTCCAGAATAAGAGATGTTTTTATAGCCTACATTAAAAATGTCATGATATCCCGCAAGAATTCTCAACTCAACCATGATTTTTATTAATGACAAAACATTGTGTTGCTGCCCTACATGTTTAATGTTGATTCTTTAATTGATTAGAGGTCTGTGACAGAGATACATTAGGTTTTATTTTTTAGAATAGCTGTAGCTTTATAATGCATGGCAAAATCATTTGTTTGAAAATTAATATAAAACATGATTTAAAAAAAAAAAGTTCAATTATTTAAAGTCCCCATTTAGTCAATAATTATATCCCTTAAAACTCATCTTTGATCACCAAAATGACATTTTTAAATGTTGTTTTGTTTGTCTTCATGCCTTAAAATATCTTGAATGTAACTCGACACCCTTGCCTCATTTAGTATTTGCGGTTCTATGAATATGCAAATGAGCCCCGCCTCCACTCACTCACTCAGCTCAGAGATCCACTGGTTGACGATCACACGTTGATCTGATTGGTTACAACAGTGGTTCTCAACTCCAGTCCTCGGGACCCGCTGCTCTGCACATTTTGTATGTCTCTCTTATCTAACACACTCAGTTCAGTTCATGGAGTCTCTCCTGACGAGCTGATGATCTGATTCAGGTGTGTTAAATAAGGGAGACATACAAAATGTGCAGAGCAGTGGGTCCCGAGGACTGGAGTTGAGAACCACTGGGTTACAAGGTAGTTTGTGATGTCAGAAACACCAGCGATTTCAAAGCGTGTTTTTGAGACTGTCTTTGGTTCACTGCAGTTTTAAGGAGAAAATACTCAGCAATGGTGTCGACTTATGAATTTACACAGGGTTTGTCTTAAAGCAGATTAAAAACACCACATAGACACATAAACTACATTAAAAGCTGGATTTTCACCACAGGGGGAATTTATGAATGGGAAACACCCTATGTTTTTGTAATGTCTGTCAACAAATGATTGACTGATGAATGAAGGGTTTCAGCTCTTCAGGTCTTGAGTCTAGGAGACTGAAATCATAATGTCCGCGTCAGTCGCTGTGAAGGACAGTTTTCCAGTCGTCTGGAAGGCTGAAGGGAAGCCGCTTCTGTCGTCTCCATTTCGCCCTTCGGTTCTTAAACCACACCTAAAACAATCACACAGTTATTATAGAGACTTCCAGCATTAATCAGGTTTGCACAAGTCAGATAAAAATATGTTCTCAGAACGTTCTGCTAATGTTCCCAGACAGCAACATAGTGTCGGCCCCGAGCACCCACGGAAAAAGTCTCGGGATACGTCTGTAACCCTTGTTCTCTGAGGAGGGAACGAGACACTGCGTCGTTAAAAACGACTCTTTGGGGACGCTCCCTGAGCGCGCGTCTCTGAAGTATAAATGAAACTATTCCAATCCTGATTGGTGTTGAGTCATGACGTAACATGTGACGGCATACCTGGAAGTATAAATAGACACCGGCACACACACGCGTTAGCCTCGTGATGTAGCAAGCCGCTCCCAGGCATGAAGGGGCGTGGCAAGGCGACGCAGTGTCTCGTTCCCTTCTCAGGGAACAAGGGTTACAGACGTATCCCGAGACGTTCCCTTTCGAGGGAACTCGCACTGCATTGTTAAAAACGACTCTTTGGGGAACGAATGCCCACTATGCCACGCATCAAAATGCCTGCCCCTGTGTGAAACTGTATCAGGCACAAGCTAGGGTGAGAGCACCCGCGCACCGGGCGTACTAGGGAGGTGAAGACTATAAAACCTGATAAAAGTGTGTGGGGTAGCCTCACAGATCTCCTGGAGGGGTACCCCCGAGTAGAGGGCCCTAGAGGAAGCCATGCCTCTAGTAGAATGAGCCCTTACGGCCAAAGGTGAAGGCAGATTAGAAGGGTAGGCCGAGACAATAGCCTGTACAATCCAATTACTGATTGTTCGCTTGGATGTAGGGAGCCCCTTCTTAGGTGACCCAAAACACAGTCCGACCTCCTCCAAGAAGGGGACCTCTCAAGGTAAATACTCTGACAGGACAAATCACGTGGAGTCTCTCTTCTTCTGCCGACACATGTGGTGGAGGATGAAATGCCTGCAGGATGATAGACCTTGCCATGCTGGAAGGCACCTTGGGCACATAGCCAGGTCTCGGATGCAAGATGGCCTTAACTCCTCCCGGGGCAAACTCCAAGCAAGCTGGCGAAACTGCCAGGGCTTGGAGATCTCCCACCCTCTTAAGCGAGGTAATGGCTAAGAGAAAGGCCATCTTAAACGTCAAGTCCTTAGGTGATGCTGACTGAAGTGGTTCGAAGGGCGCCAGGGATAACCCTTCAATCGATGCCCGTTTACAAATTTTTAGGACGAACGACACCGTGTGCGTTTGCTGGAAATTGATGTGGCCCGAAGCGTCCTGGACGGCGGGAAACCGACATCGTTTTCCTGAAGGCTCCGCTGCGAAAACAACCTCGGTTGTCCGAGATCCTACCACCCTGGTTAGGACCTCTTCCCCGAAGCCTGCTTCGTCTGAAGGACCTCCCTCAGGTCGCCCTTCTGGCTAGCGGACTTCAAGTGAGAGCGTTTCCTCTGTTGCCAAGCTCCCGAGGGAGGGGCTCTAGAGGCAACGCTCTCCTTCTGCTCTTGCCTGTATGAGGAACTCGTAGACGGCTGAGGCTGGCCGCTTTTTGGCCAGCCTTCCAGGATTTGGATTTTGAGCTGCGAGGGAGATATTGCTGAAATGTCACAGATTGTTTCCTCTCCTCCTGAAACCTGTCGACGACAGTTGTAACTGCGTCACCGAACAGGCCAGAAGGCGAGAGCGGCGCATCCAGGAGAAAACTCTTGTCTTTTTCTTTTATGCCTGACAAATTCAGCCACAGATGCCTCTCCGTGGCTACCAGAGCTGACATGGAGCGGCCGATAGCGCGGGGCGTCTCCTTAGTAGACAAATCTGTGGCTTTGCGAAGTTCAGCAATATCTTCAGGCGTAGGTCCCTCGCCCTCATCCAAATCCTTTAGTAGGTCGGCCTGGTATGCCTGCAAGATGGCCAGTGTGCAGACATGAACCAGCCCGACCTGCCGCCATATATGCCCTGCCCACCAATGCAGAGGTATCTCTACATGGTTTGCTGGGCAGCGCTGGGGCTTTTAGGGATGATGCCGCTTCAGGAGAGAGGTAGCTGGCAAGAGCCTCCTCCATCTGCGCCATCTTCCCATACCCCAACTCTCTCGCGCCTACCACGTGGCTATAATCCACAACAGAAGGATAGGAGACACGAGATGAGTGGGGTTTTCCCCATGATTTAGAGATCTCTTTATGTAAATCAGGGAAAAATGGTAAGCCCCGGCTTGCTTTTATTTTGCACTTCCTGCTTATCAAGTGGCCAGCTGATGTTGAGTCTGGCCACTGCACGCATCACAACCTCAACGAGCTCCTCATAAGCGGGAACGTGAACCGGCGAGTCTAGTTCACGTTCATCCGCCTTGATGCTGAGTGTATCCACTTCCTCAGAAGCAGACAACTCAAGCATCAGACCCCCGTCACGGGCAGAAGAAGCCACATCGCAGGCTTCTGCACCATGAACAGGGGCTTCAGAACCTTCAGACGAAGAATGAGAAGGTGCCGCAGCAGTCTCATTCTCGTCTGCAAGGTCCCTTTGCGAACCCCACGATCTGAGTCGCTGCGCCGCCTCAACGGATGCGGGACCCAAACCGTGTGGAACGCGAGCCTGGCCATCCTCATCAAAGACGGCCAGGCGGGAGTGCAGCCTCTGATGGGAAGTGCCTCGCAATGACCACAAGCAGCCCCCTCGAGAGCTGCCCGGGCGTGCTGCACTCCCAAACATATATGTGCACTTCCACACATAACTGATGCGTGTCCCCACCCGTGATATATCTAGGGCAGGGGTGCACACATTTCTTGAACTGCTCACTCGCCATTCTTTGCTTAGATACGTTTGACAAACAACACCAAATAAGACAGACAGTAACAGAGAGCGCTTGCTGAAGAGCGAAAGCTAACGCGTGTGTGTGCCGGTGTCTATTTATACTTCCGGGTATGCCGTCACATGTTACGTCATGACGCAACACCAATCAGGATTGGAATAGTTTCATTCATACTTCAGAGGCGCGCGCTCAGGGAGCGTCCACAAAGAGTCGCTTTTAACGAAAGGGAACTACGAGATATTCTCAGTTGATTTTAACCAATAAAAAATCGATTGCATCTGATCTTTCAGGCACGATTATCTTCATCTTTTTTATAGTTTATTTGAGGCCGCTTCTGTGGCGTTATTTTAATGACAAATGTCGTGAGCGCATCCAAGTAATGCGCGAGCACAAATCTCTCAACTCACAGGCGGATTTACTTCACTCTGGAGTGTGGGCACTAGTCACCCACCGGCAGAAACATATCGGCGCCTATGGACAGATCCACTTTTATGATGGATGGATGCACTTTTATGATGGATAGATGCACTTTTATGATGGATAGATGCACTTTTATGATGGATAAATGCACTTTTATCATGGATAGATGCACTTTTATGATGGATAGATGCACTTTTATGATGGATAAATGCACTTTTATGATGGATAAATGCACTTTTATCATGGATAGATGCACTTTTATGATGGATAGATGCACTTTTATGATGGATAAATGCACTTTTATCATGGATAGATGCACTTTTATGATGGATAGATGCACTTTTATGATGGATAGATGCACTTTTATCATGGATAGATGCACTTTTATCATGGATAGATGCACTTTTATGATGGATAGATGCACTTTTATGATGGATAGATGCACTTTTATGATGGATAAATGCACTTTTATCATGGATAGATGCACTTTTATGATGGATAGATGGATAGATGCACTTTTATGATGATAAATGCACTTTTATGATGGATAGATGCACTTTATGATGGATAGATGTACTTTTATGATGGATAGATGCACTTTTATGATGGACAGATGCAGTTTTATGATGGACAGATGCAGTTTTACGATGGATAGATGCACTTTTATGATGGATAGATGCACTTTTATGATGGATAGATGCACTTTTATGATGGACAGATGCAGTTTTACGATGGATAGATGCACTTTTATGATGGATAGATGCACTTTTATGATGGATAGATGCACTTTTATGATGGACAGATGCAGTTTTACGATGGATAGATGCACTTTTATGATGGATAGATGCACTTTTATGATGGACAGATGCAGTTTTATGATGGATAGATGCACTTTTATGATGGACAGATGCAGTTTTATGATGGATAGATGCACTTTTATGATGGATAGATGCACTTTTATGATGGACAGATGCAGTTTTATGATGGACAGATGCAGTTTTACGATGGATAGATGCACTTTTATGATGGATAGATGCACTTTTATGATGGACAGATGCACTTTTATGATGGACAGATGCAGTTTTACGATGGATAGATGCACTTTTATGATGGATAGATGCACTTTTATGATGGATAGATGCACTTTATGATGGATAGATGCACTTTTATGATGGACAGATGCACTTTTATGAACTTCAAAACAGAAACAACCATTCATTGCCATTATAAAGCTTGGAAGAGCCAGGACAATTTTTTTATATAACTCAGATTGTATTCGTCTGAAAGAAGAATGTCATATACACCTAGGATGTCTTGAGGGAGAGTAAATCATGGGCTAATTTTCATTTTTGGGTTAACTATCCCTTTAATAGGAACAAGAGTGTACTTTTGCAAGCTGGGAGTTTAAGGGTGAAAGATGGCGTATGAATGGTTGTGGAAGACCTCGACTCTCTCCTCGCGCAGGTGTGTGCGCTGGGCCAGATCCTCTCGGGTGTTGATGTCGGGATACTGGTTCTGCCGGAACAGATCCTCCAGAGCCTCCAGCTGTTCCTCGGTGAAGATCGTGCGGTGTCGCCGAACTCTCCTCTGAACGTGAGCGAAGCTGGATGATTCTGCAGCAGGAGCCGGGTCTGCGAACATCCTCGGACCCCAAACTACAGCACAGAAAACACACGTCTGAACATATTACGCCCCAGAAAACACACGTCTGGACATATTACACCCCAGAATCAACATATTGCACCCCAGAATCAACATGTCTGGACATATTACACCCCAGAAAACACACGTCTGGACATATTACACCCCAGAATCAACATATTACACCCCAGAATCAACACGTCTGGACATATTACACCCCAGAATCAACATATTACACCCCAGAATCAACATATTACACCCCAGAATCAACATGTCTGGACATATTACACCCCAGAATCAACATATTACACCCCAGAATCAACATATTACACCCCAGAATCAACACGTCTGGACATATTACACCCCAAAATCAACATATTACACCCCAGAATCAACATATTACACCCCAGAATCAACACGTCTGGACATATTACACCCCAGAATCAACATATTACACCCCAGAAACACACGTCTGGATATATTACACCCCAGAATCAACACGTCTGGACATATTACACCCCAGAATCAACATATTACACTGCAGAATCAACACATCTGGACATATTACACCCCAGAATCAACATATTACACCCCAGAATCAACATATTACACCCCAGAATCAACACGTCTGGACATATTACACCCCAGAATCAACATATTACACTCCAAAATCAACATATTACACCCCAGAGTCAACACGTCTGGACATATTACACCCCAGAATCAACATATTACACCCCAGAATCAACACGTCTGGACATATTACACCCCAGAATCAACATATTACACTCCAAAATCAACATATTACACCCCAGAATCAACATATTACACTCCAAAATCAACATATTACACCCCAGAGTCAACACGTCTGGACATATTACACCCCAGAATCAACATATTACACCCCAGAATCAACACGTCTGGACATATTACACCCCAGAATCAACATATTACACCCCAGAATCAACACGTCTGGACATATTACACCCCAGAATCAACACGTCTGGACATATTACACCCCAGAATCAACATATTACACCCCAGAATCAACACGTCTGGACATATTACACCCCAGAATCAACACATCTGGACATATTACACCCCAGAATCAACATATTACACCCCAGAATCAACACGTCTGGACATATTACACCCCAGAATCAACACGTCTGGACATATTACACCCCAGAATCAACACGTCTGGACATATTACACCCCAGAATCAACATATTACACCCCAGAATCAACACGTCTGGACATATTACACCCCAGAATCAACATATTACACCCCAGAATCAACACGTCTGGACATATTACACCCCAGAATCAACATATTACAGCCCAGAATCAACACGTCTGGACATATTACACCCCAGAATCAACATATTACACTGCAGAATCAACACGTCTGGACATATTACACCCCAGAATCAACATATTACACCCCAGAATCAACACGTCTGGACATATTACACCCCAGAATCAACATATTACACCCCAGAATCAACACATCTGGACATATTACACCCCAGAATCAACATATTACACCCCAGAATCAACACGTCTGGACATATTACACCCCAGAATCAACATATTACACTGCAGAATCAACACGTCTGGACATATTACACCCCAGAATCAACATATTACACCCCAGAATCAACACGTCTGGACATATTACACCCCAGAATCAACATATTACACCCCAGAATCAACACGTCTGGACATATTACACCCCAGAATCAACATATTACACCCCAGAATCAACACGTCTGGACATATTACACCCCAGAATCAACATATTACACCCCAGAATCAACATATTACACCCCAGAATCAACACGTCTGGACATATTACAGCCCAGAATCAACATATTACACCCCAGAATCAACACGTCTGGACATATTACACCCCAGAATCAACATATTACACCCCAGAATCAACACGTCTGGACATATTACACCCCAGAATCAACACGTCTGGACATATTACACCCCAGAATCAACATATTACACCCCAGAATCAACACGTCTGGACATATTACACCCCAGAATCAACACGTCTGGACATATTACACCCCAGAATCAACATATTACACCCCAGAATCAACACGTCTGGACATATTACACCCCAGAATCAACATATTACACCCCAGAATCAACACGTCTGGACATATTACACTCCAGAATCAACATATTACACCCCAGAATCAACACGTCTGGACATATTACACCCCAGAATCAACATATTACACCCCAGAATCAACACGTCTGGACATATTACACCCCAGAATCAACACGTCTGGACATATTACAGCCCAGAATCAACATATTACACCCCAGAATCAACACGTCTGGACATATTACAGCCCAGAATCAACATATTACACCCCAGAATCAACACGTCTGGACATATTACACCCCAGAATCAACATATTACACCCCAGAATCAACATATTACACCCCAGAATCAACACGTCTGGACATATTACAGCCCAGAATCAACACGTCTGGACATATTACACCCCAGAATCAACACGTCTGGACATATTACACCCCAGAATCAACATATTACACCCCAGAATCAACACGTCTGGACATATTACACCCCAGAATCAACATATTACACCCCAGAATCAAAGCATCAGAACAATGTTTTAATCAGAAACAAACGAGGGTTATGTCACTCTTTAAGGTGACGTAGTTACATCAGATAAGTACTGAGTAATTGTAATGAATTATGTCCGAGATCTGGTATGGTTTAGGGTTATTCACTTGTAATTATGCATAATTTACTGTTATTACTATAGTAAGTACATATAGTAACATGTAACTACGTCACCTTAAAATAAAGTGTTACCAAGAGTTATTATAGTTAACTAAATTTTACTAAAACATTAAAATAAAAGAATTGCTACTTGAAATAAAATAAACGTTAACTAAAATAAAATACAAAAAACGTAATAAATTAATAAAAAACTGTACAGATGTAAAAAAAAAATACAACAAAGTTACAAAAACTTTAACAAAATGAAAAATATAAAAATCATTTTAAATATTGATTCAAACTCAATGACACAAAATAAATGTGATTTACACCACAAATTCATCACATAAAATGAAAAAATATATTACATATAATACAAAAAAACAATCTTTCATGTTCATTATCAAGTGTTCTCATTTCCTTGCATATTTATATGAGTTATATTTTCTATGCCGAATCACAGTGAAAAGTGGCTGTCATGCAAAACATTTTTACTAATATATATTTTTGAGAGACACGCATGAGATCCTGGAGTTTTTCCTTAAGGATTCAAAGACAAGGAAGTCAAAGAAGAAAGCCTTGTAAATGTTAAAATTAATATTAACTAAGATCAATAAATGCTGATTCTCATTTCATGTTAACTAATGAACCTTATAGTAAAGTGTTCCTGTCATGCAAAACATTTTTGAGAGATCCTTAAGGATCGTGCATCTCCAGCGAGAAGTCTTGAAGAAAGCCGTGGGATGTTAATCTTGGGATTGCGGAGAGGAAAGAAAGCGTGTCTTACGGTGAATGATCTCTCCACAGTGAGAACAGAAGCATCCGTGAGTCTCCTGATTCCCTGAGGATCCCGAGGCCAGTTTCTCCTCACAGGATCCCGAAACATGAGGCTTTTCCAGGATCTGGTCTCGGTCCTCCAAGCCAGCGCTCAGAATGCTGTCGATGCTGAACGAGAAGCGCTTCGTGTCCATGAACACGTTCCTCTGGCTCTTCCGGACCCAGACTGAGGAGAACACACTCGTGTAAGAGCCGGGTCGCTGTCAAACACCCATTTACCAAATAGATTAAAAGCAAGGAGACAAAACCTAATCCTTCTATACAGCCGAGCGGGAAAAGGTATAAAGTGTGTGAAAAATCCCAGCTAATCTGGGCAGTTTTGTGAAGGTGTTAGAGAGCGCAGGAGATTCAGGTAATCTGGCTTTACTGACGACAAATCTGATTTCTGTATCAAATGAGACGTACGAGAGCCGGAAATCCTCATTGTTGCGCCGAAAGATAAATGTGCTGCGATTCTCCGAGAGGATCAGCTTCGGATCCGGTATTTGCATGAGATTTGCTGCGTGTCAAACCTGTTTAACCCTCCCAGATCCCAGCATTCACTGACCGGGCCTTTATTCGCTTAAAGAGTGTTTTGGGGAAACGTGATGCTTTACAGGTTTTGATTTATACGGAGAAACTTGGACAAACACAAGCATAAATGCTTCATAAAACCAATAAAACACAGTGTTTCTGTCTCGTTCTAAACATTCTTAAATCAAGACACAGTTACTGGAGGAGAAGCACGACTGAAGATATTAAGACTTGTTTAAGATTAAGTGAGTTTGTGAGCTTTAACTCCCTTAATTGTGATGCATTTTTCAGAAATGTAATATCTTCAGTCATGTCTCTTCTCCAGTAACTGTATATTGATGTAAGTATTTGATTGTACTGAAAAGAAAAAAAAAACCCAGTTAGTTTATATTTCCTTGGTCAGTTGCTGTGATGCTCCTGTAGGTTTTGCTTTATGGTGAAACTTGGAAAAAAAACATGCATTATGCTTCATAAAACCAATATTACTGCAAACACAAACAAGCAAAACATCTAAACATTCTTAAATCAAGACACATTTACTGGAGAAGCAACACGACTGAAGATATTAAGACTTGTTTAATGGAAAATGAAGTGAGTTTGTGCTTAAAACAAGAACTTATTTCTGGTGCATTTTGATGCATTATTCAGAAATGTAATTACTGTCTGAGCAACGGGTTTCAGATCCTGCTCTAATATCCTAATATCTAATCAAGAAGCAACACGACTGAAGATATTAAGGCTTGTTTAATGAAAAATGTATCAAAATTAAGTGAGTTTGTGAGCTTTAACTCCCTTAATTGTGATGCATTTTTCAGAAATGTAATATCTTCAGTCATGTCTCTTCTCCAGTAGATGTATGTTGATGTAAGTATTTGATTGTACTGGAAAACTGAAAAAAAGAAAAACCAGTTAGTTTATATTTTCTTGGTCAGTTGCTGTGATGCTCCTGTAGGTTTTGCTTTATGGTGAAACTTGGGAAAAAAACATGCATTATGCTTCATAAAACCAATATTACTGCTAAAACAAACAAGCAAAACATCTAAACATTCTTAAATCAAGACGCATTTACTGGAGAAGCAACACGACTGAAGATATTAAGACTTGTTTAATGAAAAATGTGTCGAAATGAAGTGAGTTTGTAACACAAGAACTTGTTATAAGCATAAACTCCCTTAATTTTGATGCATTATTCAGAAATTGTATATGTTTTGATATTCCTGGAAAACTGAGAAAGAACATTTTTTTTTGCCGTTGGTTTATATTTTGTGTGTTTCTCCTCATGGTTTTATTTGATGATTTCTGATGCTAAAAGTGGAGCTGTATCTCAATCTGAGACCGGAGCGGCGTCTTATCACCCACACACACACTCCTCAGTGTCTCTCCTCCACAGAAAGACATATTGTACATGTTCTATTCATTCTCCACAAATCCTTTGTAATCATACAAGTCCGCACACACGCTTTTTATCAAGGAATTAATGGATTTTCAGAATCTGTCTTAAGCCTCACCGATAAGGAGGATCAAAACTACAAATAAACAGCGTCTGTCCGGCTTACGGATATTCATTTGCTTTATATTGTTGAGGTTATGGTTTTTAGTGTCACGCTGATCGGGACTGATATACCTTTGCCTCTCATTAATTATAAAAATGCATGTAGTTCCATAATATGTTATTAATTCCAATGATACATTTATTCCTATATTTCAGTGTGTGCTTTATTATATTAATCTGATTATATCTTTAAATGCTTTAAGTGAATGTTTCTGCTATTAGCAAACGGAAAAGCTTCGTCTCTCGTCTCTCTTTGAAGCAAAAGCTGGACAGAGAAGCTCAGATATATGATACATGATTCCCCAACTTCCACTGGAGTTATTATTCCACATTTATTTTATGGGAGATCTTTAAAACAACACCAGGAAGCTGATTTGACTAGATATGCAGGATATATCGGCCGATATCGGTTCATTTTTAATGTTATATAATCTGATATATTAAAGCTGATAAATAATGTATTATTTCCTTCAGCTGAGACGCTTCAGTTCAACATGAAGGTTTTGAATATGATTGGAATCACGTAAAGTGCAACAAGAGCAACTTAAAATGATAAATATAACATTATAATTGTGTTTTTGAGACATGGATTTTTTGTTTTTGTATTCAGGCTCTCAAAAATGACACAAAAATGTGGATTTAGATTTATCGGCCGATATATCGGTTATCGGCTTTCAAATATAAAGAATTATCGGTTATCGGCCAGAATCTTCTTATCGGAGCATCCCTAGACTTTACGAATCATCCGAACACGCAGCTGTCAAACATATTTCACACTCATCTGAGCCTCACACGACACAGCAGCGGTTCAAGACATTTAATGATGCAAGAACATTTTCACTGGTGATATTTTACAAAAACAGGGTCTTTTGTGCCACTGAATATCCAATCAAACGCTGAGGGACTTCATTTCCAGCTTCATACTGAGAGATTTACACAAATAAAGCATCTTTTCATCTGAAAGACGCAGTCAGATGTTTCAGGGTCCAGTGTGAATCGAGTGAACGCCGGTGTGCTCGCTGGTCTTTGAACTCTGAAGAGTCGAATTACTTTTTTGTCTCAGGTCAGAATTTTTACATTTTAATGACATAATGTCATACATTTTAAGTCAACATTTTATGTCATAATTCTGACTTTTTAAGGCAGTTTTGACTTTTTATATCATTCATAATTATGACTTAAATCAGAATTATAACTTTTTTATATTTTAATTATACATTTTTTTTATTTTATTATAATTTCAACGGTCGTATTTGAAGTAAATTTTGACTTTTCATTCGTTAAGTCAGTTGAAATTATGGCAAAGTCAAAATTCTGTCATAATTATGACTCATTATGTCTTAATTATATCTAATTATGACTTAGTGTGTCATAATTTAAACTTTTTGTCGTAATTTTCACTTTTTACGTCTTCAGGAAGAAGAATTTTGACTATATCAAAATTTGACTTATGTCTGACTTATGTCATAATTTTGACAGTCATAATTCCAACTTTTTGTCGCAATTTTGGCAATTAACTTTGGACTTTTTCACGTCTTAAGTCAGAATTTAAACTTTATATTATAATTTTGACTTAAGTCAGAATTTTGACATAATTTCAACTGTCATATTTGACTTGGGTCAGTTGACTTTTTACGATTTAAGTCATAATGTTGACAGTCATAATTTCAACTATAATGTCGTAATTGACAGTCAAATGTTTCAGGGATCCAATGCAAAGTTACATGTAATTTATTGAGTCCAACGGCAGTGTGTTCATTGATCCTTGAACTCTGTAAAAAGTTAAATGTCTTTTGACTTTTTTATGTCTCAAGTCAGAATTTTTACTTTATATCATAATTTTGATTTAAGTCAGAATTTTGACAGTCATAATTTCAACTGTCATATTTGATTTAGGTCAATTGATTTTTTACGACTTAAGTCAGAATTTTGACTCACAATTTCAACCATAATTTCATAATTCCAACTTTTTTGTCGCAATTTTGACTTAAATCAGTTTCGACTTTTTTACGACTTAAGTCAGAATTTTGACTCACAATTTCAACCATAATTTCATAATTCCAACTTTTTTGTCGCAATTTTGACTTAAATCAGTTTCGACTTTCTTACGACTTAAGTCAGAATTTTGACAGTCATCATTTCAACTATAATTGACAGTCAGATGTTTCCGGGCTTTAAGTCAGAATTTTGACTCGTAATTTCAACCATAATTTCATGACATAAGTCGTAAAAAGTCAATTGACCCAAGTCAAATATGACAGTTGAAATTATGACTGTCAAAATTCTAAGTCCAACTTTTTGTCGCAATTTTGACTCAAGACGTAAAAATGTCCAAACTGACTCATGCCAGAATTTTGAGTCATAATTTCATAATTCCAACTTTTTGTCGTAATTTTGAATAAAGTCAGTTTCGATAATTTTTTTCCATCTTAAGTCAGAATTTTGAATTTAAATCAGAATTTCTACTTTGACCGTCATCATTTCAACTATAATTGACCGTCAGATGTTTCCGGGCTCCAATGTAAAGCTCGTGTCCTTGTACTGAGTCCGATAGCAGTGGGTTCACTGGTCCTTGAACTCTGCGTCAAACATGATCTTCTGGATCTGCATTTTCACCACGGCTCTTTTCTGTGGCGTCAGTCTTTTGAGGGCCGGGACGAAACTCAAGAGGAACAGCTCGTCCTCATCCAAGGCTTTCTGGACGCTCTTTAGAGGCTCGTTCTCTGAGACCCGTGTGTGTGTCGGAGTCTCTGAGGTCTGCGCTGATGAGACGGACGCCAGCGCCCCCTTCAGGCCCGGAGGAAGACCGGACACCAGCGGCCTCATGTGTTGCAGTGGTTTGAGCTGAGCCACGATAGACAGGGGCATTATGGGATTGAGCGGGATCGCCGCTTTGAGCGGATGCTTGGGCTCAAACCTGCCGTCACTCTTTGCTCTGTTTCCCAGGCTGGACTTTGAGTCTCCGCCGCTGGACTCGTCGAGCGACTCCTCGGGAGAATCGCAAGCGCTTCCGTTCCCGTCATCCGGATCATCCAGAGCCTCGGCTTCACTGGGAATCTTCCTCTTCCGGATGTGATTGTCCAGGAACGAGAGGCTGTCTCTGTGTGGCCAGAAATGCAGGCGCCGGCCTCCTTCTTCCCTCTTCAGCTTGCAGAGTCTCCGCTCTCGGATGTAGCGATCCCTGATGGTCTTCCATCGTCTCTTGCACTCCAGCACTGCAGCGGGAGAACAGCATTAGACTCTCTCACACACACACACACACACACACACACACACACACACACACACACTGCAGCGGGAGAACAGCGTTAGACTCTCACACACACACACTGCAGCGGGAGAACAGCGTTAGACTCACACACACACACACACACACACACACACACACACACACTGCAGCGGGAGAACAGCGTTAGACTCACACACACACACACACACACACACACACACACACACACACACACACACACACACACACACACTGCAGCGGGAGAACAGCGTTAGACTCACACACACACACACACACAAACACTGCAGCGGGAGAACAGCGTTAAGGCCTCATTATACTTCTGCGTCGGACCTACGCCGGAGCCTATACGCCGTAGGCAACGTGTTGGTTTTAATTTATACTTCTGTGTCGTTGTCCGCGTTGACACGTACCTAGGGAGCGTGTGAAACCCCGAGGGAGGGGTTCTGGCAGACCAATCACAGCGCTTGTGTCCGCGTAGAATTGACGCGTTGTTACATTTTTGGAGAGGTGCACGTCAGGGTACGCCGTAGGGTACGCGCGCTACACACAGCCTACGACGTAGCTACGGCGGCAGTTCGACGCAGAAGCATAAAACAGGCTTTAGACTCTCACACACACACACACACACACTGCAGCGGGAGAACAGCGTTAGACTCTCACACACACACACACACACACACACACACTGCAGCGGGAGAACAGCGTTAGACTCTCTCTCTCACACGCACACACACACAAATACACACTGCAGCGGGAGAACAGCGTTAAAATCTCTCAGACACACACAAACACACACACACACACACACACACATACACCACTACAGCGGGAAAACAGCGTTAGACTCTCTCTCTCACACACACACACACACACACACACTGCAGCGGATGACACTTGATGACCTAAAACAAGGACCAATGAAAACACTTTCTCTTCACTGTAAGAAATATTGTGATTTTAACGGTAAAAGACTGTAAAATGCTACGGTAAAAAACTGTTAAATGGTTAATAGAAAGTTTCCGCACTATATACGGTGATCTAACTGATCTAACTCTTTGTAGAATTTACAGTGAAAAAACGTTAATTGACATTCCCACAATTCCCTGCGTGACACTTCACATCTGATGTATTTTTGTTGAAATAACTGTTTCTTCATAATTTTTATTACATTTAATGTTGGTAAATTAGTGTTTATTGGATTTTTACACGGTCATGTGTAAATATCCGAGAGAAACAAATGACCAATAAGAACAAATGTGGGCGGGGCTTAATTCGGTATTGTCGGATAAATCATTTATAATAAAGCAATATTCCATGCAAAACTAAGAATGGTCAGTTTTGATTTCATGGTTACTTTAAGCATTTGATCATATAAAAGCATTATAAAGTATCAGCCTTTATATAATATGAAAATCAGAATCAGAAAGAGTTTTATTGACAATACTTGATTTTCCCCTTTAGTGAATGAAGCTTCCATGTAAATACAAGACATAATAATAATATTAAAGAATAGAAATATGACAAGTATAAGATACATATAGCTATATTTACAGCAATAAGGTGTATATATTAATATAACTGTCTCAGTGCAATAATGCGCCGCGTTACGCGTTATCGTACAGTATCATAAATCTGCACTCATATCGTGAATCAGAGACTTTATGCCTCAAAGTTCTTCAGAAAACAAACAGAAAGACGCGCGTTTAAAAACATCTAGACGGAGCGGAACAGAAGATTTAAATATTAATAAAATAACACATGAAACTCAAGAACGCGCGCTAAATGAATCCCAGTTAACTTTCAACATATTGTCCATCATTTATAGCGCTCGCGACGCGTCTCAGAACGCGCCTTCAATAATCCACGATCAAGCCGCAGTGTGACTGACACGGACGCGTTGTAGTTGTTGAGTCTCCAGCTGTAAATATGTGTGTAAAATCATCAAGATCAACAGAACAGAAACACTTTTCAAAGTCAAACGCTTGTCGAGCGCGCGTGATGTTGACGCACTGACCGGAGAGCCCGACGCACGCGGCGACCTCCCTCCACGCGTTCACGCGCCGCTCGGAACTGCGATAATCGTGCAGCGACGCGTTGTAGAGCACCGGGTAACCGGAGACGCTCTGGATCAGTTTCTCAGTCCCGGCCATTGAGTTTATTGAGACGCGTCGATCTGAACGCGCTCCCGGAATTGTTACACAGGCGCGTCAAAAGTGCGCGACACGCGCCTCTACCGCGCAAGCGGGACGTCATGGCGGGGTTGTAGACCAATGAGATTTGAGTATGGGCGGGGCTAAGCAGAGCGTCGCGTCACAAACAGAAACACAAGCGTCAGTCAAAAGGTCTTGATCAGGAATTAAACGCCGAGCCAAATATGGCATATTCATATTCAGCCCGTTTATTTTCCTACACTTCTTCAAGTTTTACAAGACTTAAGTTAGTTTTAAACAGTAACAGAATTAAAGGACGAGCCTATTTTACTCATAATGCACAAAATCGAGTATCAAAGACTTTAAATCTTTATTGTGTCTTCCATCATAGCTTCTTGAATTCAGCTCTCTGTTTTCATCTCTCAGACACAATAACAAAAGTACCAGATTTTAAAGCTTTTTATGCATCTATAAATAGGTTCTTGTAGCCTATAAAGACCACATTTATACTGTGAAAAGTCAGGGTCTATTTAATGTTGATGTGAGATCTGAAGATCAGGCCGGACTGAAGCCTATATTTATTACAGAATTAGCAATACATGAAGGGTGTCACTGTATTGACTATAAATTATTATAAATCACAGCACCACACTTTTTTACTATTAAAGGAAATCTAAAATCTCTATATATTATAGTATCAGGATTGAGTATTACTTGCAGAATGGTTGAAGAAAAAAGGTTCCCAAAATCTGTTCAAAATCTCAAGGTCCCAGCAAACAAACATTAATATCATTTTTGCTATGCACACTGTTTCGTTTGTGTTTCCCCAGATTTGGATTATTTACTCACTTACTTTGTTATACAGCGGCATTCTTCTGCATTATCGGACTTCATGCGCCAGAATACCGGACCTTTAAAGATGACGTATTATGCCCCGTTTCACAACGAATATAAATCTATGGTGCCCTCTGAATGTGTCTGTGAAATTTCAGCTGAAAATACCCCAACTTTCACGTTTTCTGGGTTGGTAGAAGCACCTGATTATAGCACTTCAACACGGAAAAAGTCTGATTTTCAATGTTATTTCACCTTTAAAGAGATGGATATTGCATCCATTAACATTTCTTTAACATTAACAGCTTTCACAGCCACAATAGTGCCATTGTTTTTATTTTTCAAGCAGTAAGAGACCTCCATCATTGAGTTGTCTTCGTCACCACCATCCCTGTCCATCATGGAGCCAGTTTTCCTCTCCGGCACGCTCCGCTGAAGCCAGCCAATCCCTCAGCTCCACCATCAGCTCTTCCACGCAGCCCTGATCCACCTTGGGGCTTCTGGTCCCAGTCTACACCTTGTCCATGGGAGTCCTCGGCTCCACCTCGGCCCGTTGACCGTCAGCTTTGCCCTGGCTCCTCGCCCCCTCAGCTCCACCTCGGCCCGTTGACCGTCAGCTTTGCCCTGGCTCCTCGCCCCCTCAGCTCCACCTCGGCCCGTTGACCGTCAGCTTTGCCCTGGCTCCTCGCCTCCTCGGCTCCACCTCGGCCCGTTGACCGTCAGCTTTGCCCTGGCTCCTCGCCCCCTCAGCTCCACCTCGGCCCGTTGACCGTCAGCTTTGCCCTGGCTCCTCGCCCCCTCAGCTCCACCTCGGCCCGTTGACCGTCAGCTTTGCCCTGGCTCCTCGCCTCCTCGGCTCCACCTCGGCCCGTTGACCGTCAGCTTTGCCCTGGCCCCCTCGGCTCCACCACGGCCCGTTGGCCAATCAGCTTTGCCCTGGCTCCTCGCCCCCTCGGCTCCACCTCGGCCCGTTGACCGTCAGCTTTGCCCTGGCCCCCTCGGCTCCACCTCGGCCCGTTGGCCAATCAGCTTTGCCCTGGCTCCTCGCCCCCTCGGCTCCACCTCTGCCCGTTGGCCAATCAGCTTTGCCCTGGCTCCTCGCCCCCTCGGCTCCACCTCGGCCCATTGACCGTCAACTTTGGCCTGGCTCCTCGCCCCCTCGGCTCCACCTCGGCCCGTTGACCGTCAGCTTTGCCCTGGCCCCCTCAGCTCCACCTCGGCCCGTTGACCGTCAGCTTTGCCCTGGCTCCTCGCCCCCTCAGCTCCACCTCGGCCCGTTGACCGTCAGCTTTGCCCTGGCTCCTCGCCCCCTCAGCTCAACCTCGGCCCGTTGACCGTCAGCTTTGCCCTGGCTCCTCGCCTCCTCGGCTCCACCTCGGCCCGTTGACCGTCAGCTTTGCCCTGGCCCCCTCGGCTCCACCTCGACCCGTTGGCCAATCAGCTTTGCCCTGGCTCCTCGCCCCCTCGGCTCCACCTCGGCCCGTTGACCGTCAGCTTTGCCCTGGCCCCCTCGGCTCCACCTCGGCCCGTTGGCCAATCAGCTTTGCCCTGGCTCCTCGCCCCCTCGGCTCCACCTCGGCCCGTTGGCCAATCAGCTTTGCCCTGGCTCCTCGCCCCCTCGGCCCGCTGACCGTCAGCTTTGGCCTGGCTCCTCGCCCCCTCGGCTCCACCTCGGCCCGTTGACTGTCAGCTTTGCCCTGGCTCCTCGCCCCCTCGGCTCCACCTCGGCCCGCTGACCGTCAGCTTTGGCCTGGCTCCTCGCCCCCTCGGCTCCACCTCGGCCCGTTGACTGTCAGCTTTGCCCTGGCTCCTCGCCCCCTCGGCTCCACCTCGGCCCGTTGACCGTCAGCTTTGGCCTGGCTCCTCGCCCCCTCGGCTCCACCTCGGCCCGTTGACTGTCAGCTTTGCCCTGGCTCCTCACCCCCTCGGCTCCACCTCGGCCCGCTGACCGTCAGCTTTTCCTCACCCCCTCGGCCCGTTGACCGTCAGCTTTGCCCTGGCTCCTCACCCCCTCGGCTCCACCTCGGCCCGCTGACCGTCAGCTTTTCCTCACCCCCTCGGCCCGTTGACCGTCAGCTTTGGCCTGGCTCCTCGCCCCCTCTGCTCCACCTCGGCCCGTTGACTGTCAGCTTTGCCCTGGCTCCTCACCCCCTCGGCTCCACCTCGGCCCGCTGACCGTCAGCTTTTCCTCACCCCCTCAGCCCGTTGACCGTCAGCTTTGCCCTGGCTCCTCACCCCCTCGGCTCCACCTCGGCCCGCTGACCGTCAGCTTTTCCTCACCCCCTCGGCCCGTTGACCGTCAGCTTTGCCTTGGCTCCTCACCCCCTCAGCCCTTTAGCATGACTAATGATGTAAGAGAAGCCCTCGCCATTCACAAACCCTCTTGTAACTAGTGAATATGCATAATTATTATTTTTTTGTTCAAAAGCTCAGGATTTATTTGAAACAATATTTTGTAAAATACTTTTACAGTCACTTTTGATTATTTTTTTTTTATTTGCATAACATTTAATGTGATTTTTACCCACAAAAGGGAATTTTTAAACCTCCAAAAGCTTCATATAAAGATAGCAACACATACAAAACTCTTTACTTTGTAAGTTGTTGCAATGAAATAATAGGCCTATTTACAGAAATACAGCATGTAATGTAAATATGAAACATGCATTATTTATAAATGCATTATTGCACACCATCAGTGTTCACTGGTCCTTGAACTCTGCGTCAAACATGATCTTCTGGATCTGCATTTTCACCACGGCTCTTTTCTGTGGCGTCAGTCTTTTGAGGGCCGGGACGAAACTCAAGAGGAACAGCTCGTCCTCATCCAAGGCTTTCTGGACGCTCTTTAGAGGCTCGTTCTCTGAGACCCTTGTGTGTGTCTGATCCTCGGAGACCCGTGTGTGTGTCAGATCGTCGGAGACCCGTGTGTGTGTCGGATCCTCCAGAGCCTCAGCTTCACTGGGAATCTTCTTCTTGCTGATGTGATTGCCCAGAAACGAGAGGTTGTCTCTGTGTGGCCAGTAATGCAGGTCTTCCCTCTTCAGCTTACACTGCACCACTGCAGGAGAGCAGTTTCACACAGTAAAACATTTATACTTCAAACTATTACAAAAGTAGGCCTACTAAATACAAGGCTTTAAACAAGGGAAAACATTCTTTAACATGCATTATATGCACAACAACAGGTTTGTTTAACCATGACGGTTAAGAGAGCAGAGCTGAATGCATATAACGGTAACACTTTACAGTAAGGTTCATTAGTTCCCTTTCGAACGGTCAGTCGTATTGCATAGCTCTACGCTTTGGGGAAAACACATTTTTCTCTGAATACTGAAGCCTTTTTGTATAATAACGCAGTGCTTAGTGCACAGCCGGCACAGTGCAGAGACTACTCGCACGCTATTGGAACTGCACGAACCTATGGTAGAGCGGCGTAACTGCGCGAACCAATCAGCACGCCAGAATGGGCGGAGCATCTGCCTATAAAAAAGGCTGGATTTCGCCATAGATTCAGGTTTATCGACTGAAGCGACTATCTACGGGCCTAGCAGAAACAACTCTACTTGAATCCAATCTGACTTCTGATCTGTAATGCCTGAATCATGTTACCTTTATTAATATAGCTCTTTTTACAATACAGATTGTATGAAAGCAGCTTCACAGTGATGACATGAAAATAATACAACAAAGTTTGTTTCTAGAAGAAAATTGCGTCATCGTCCACCTTAAGTAAGGCAGATCAATAATGTTTTTGAATATTAAATGTCCCCAACTAAGCAAGCCAAAAGCCAAGGCAACAGTGGAGGAACCAAAACTCCATCAGTGACAGAATGGAGAAAAACCCTTGAGAGAACCCAGGCTCAGTCTCAGTTCTCCTCTGGCCAGCGAGCGAACAGTGTATGATTATGATTCAGGCATTACAGGTCAGAAGTCAGACTGGATCAGAACAGTCCGAATATTTATCCGGTTCCATCTGGTTGGAAGTCGGAGTCATCACGCCGGTATGGATCATCCATCCAAACCCTGCAGAACGACTTCATCCCTCATGGATGAGTCTGGACCAGACCCAGAAGCTTTTTGTGACCTATAATTGACCGTTCGCAAAGACCCGCCCCCTTTAGTTACTGTTGCTATGTCCAACAAGCCACGCCTCTCTCACCACACACACTATGTTCTCACGCAGTGAAACACACATTGCGGAGCAGAGAGGACACTGACAACACACTGAGACAGGACAGACCAGCTTACTTTTGATATGAAACAGTCTCAACTTTCAAATTTGGTCATTTTTTAAAGAAATTTAAACAATAAATACCATTTTGTGGCTCTTTAATGTGTCTGACAGATCGCTCAGTTAAAGCTGCTCGTGAACCGATCATCTCGTCCTTCGAGTTCATTTATCGCATCAAATAAACGTGAATGAACATCAGAAGGAATGTTGTTTTAACCGCGGAAAGACGTTAATATACACCGTTTTTCAAGTTAAAATCCTTCATCGTTAATCTACTAACTCTCCTGACTGATTTGTCGGACAAAAATGGCGGATTCGGCGGAATTATGATTGGTCAGATCACCTGTCAATCAAACTCAATTACACTGGACCCTGAGCCCAAGAAGCAGTCCTGATCAGCAAAACAGGAAGAGGGGAGGGCCAGGTCTCGCCGGACCACCCTCCAAACGCCCTGTTCAGTTCTGGCCAATGGAGCAGACGTTGCGATTGCAAGCAGCGGGCCCGTTCAAGTTCATCGACCGCTGTTAAAGCGAACAAAATAAAAAACAAAAATACTGTGCATAAGAGCACTTTTCCTCTTCCACACCACACGAGTGTCAGTTCCCTGCTCAAAAGCAGCCACACGAAATTATCCAACCCGCAGCCAGCTGGGCCGAGGCATGGGAAGCCATGACGGGCCTGGCTCGTACAGAGGCCAGCTCCAGTCATACGGGAAGGATGTGTGCCTGCAGCGCAGGTAGACGGCGAAGACCCGCCAGCCGCCGTGCATTTATCGCCAGTGGATCGATATATAGAGCATCACTTCGGTGATGCGGAGGACGTGAGACGCTGCTCTTCACCGAAGTGTCGACTCTGACCGCGAAGCCTATCGAGCCGTCATGTCAGACTTAGGCCCTTGCTTTGGACATTTGTTCTAGCGTCCAAACTTGGGTCATAAAACATGCCGTTCCGCTTAACACAGCACGGCGTGATCGGATTGGTTCCCCAAAGCGTATAGCTAGGCAACACGACTGACCGTTCGAAAGGGAACGACTCGGTAACTGACGTAACCTCGGTTCCCTGACATAAGGAGCGAGTGTTGTGTAGACGGCCGTGCTATGATGGTCGGCGTTCGTCACTTCAGTCGATAAACCTGAATCTATGGCGAAATCCAGCCTCTTTTATAGGCAGATGCTCCGCCCATTCTGGCGTGCTGTCCACCGATTGGTTCGTGCAGTTAGGCCACTCCACCATAGGTTCGTGCAGTTCCCACTGACCAGCTAATAGCGTGCGAGTAGTCTCTGCACTGTGCCGTTATTATACAAAAAGGCTTCAGTATTCAGAGAAAAATTAGTTTTCCCCAAAGCGTAGAGCTATGCAATACGACAGTTCCCTTATCTCGGGAACCGAGGCTACGTAAGAAACCGAGTCGTTAGCATTAGTTAACTACCTTAGTTAACAAGAACTAATAATGAACAATTCTTCTTCAGCATTTATCTTAGTTAATATAAATTTCAACATTTACTAATACTTTATTAAAATCTTGTTAACATTAGTTAATGCACTGTGAACTAACATGAACAAACAATGAACAGCTGTATTTTTATTAACTAAACTAACATTAACAAAGATGAATAAATACTGTAACAAATGTATTGATAATTGTTAGTTCATGTTAGTTAATACATCAATTAATCTTAACTAATGAACCTTATGTTAAAGTGTTACCCATATTTATATGTAAGTTTTTTTTCTCTTAAAAAAAATGAATGTGTATGCATGCATGAATGGGTTTATTATATTAGTGTAATTAACTAATGGTAAGCAGGGGTTGTTTATTTTATTTATTTTTTAGATGCAAATTATTAAGGGCCTATTCTCACAATGCATTTTTTCAGCTTTTTGGATAGAATTATGTTGTACTATCCTTATTAAAATAAAACTTTTTTTTGCCCAAATAAAATATTACAGAACACTATAGCCTAATATCTCTGCGTCTTGTGAACCATACAGACTAATAACTATGTGTACTACGAAGGATTTTACAGTATAAATGTTTATTATCACAATGAATAGTGCATGTAAAGCTCGCGCGCGTGAGATTTGACGCACTGACCGGAGAGCCCGACGGACGCGGCGATCTCCCTCCACGCGTCGACGCGCCGCTCCGAGCGCCGGTAACCGCGCAGCGACGCGTTGTAGAGCAGCGGGCGAGCGAGCACGGTCTGGATCAGTTTCTCCTTCTCAGCCATTGAGTTTATTACTGGAGCTGAGACGCGGCGCGTTTATATCGTATTTCCGGCGCGTCAGAAACGCGCGACTCACGCATCGCAAGCGATTGGTAGATCACAGTTCGCAAGCGGATTAAAAGTGAATCGTTTGATCATTTTGATTATTCGTGATCATCAGTCTGCCTATGGCAAGCCGTTTCGACTTCTATTCATTCCTATGATATGAATTTCTAATACCATACAATGAAAATTTTACTAGTTAAAATACTTTTTCTTGATATGAGCCTGGAATTAGATTTTTACTAGTAAAAATGCTAATTTTTCATTTCAACTATGACGTCACCACTCGCTGAAATAATACGAATTCCTGATAACAAGAATTAAACTAAAAACTATAATAATTCTTGATATCTGTAGTTGTGTTTTCACTTTTTAAATGTCACCTTAGGCTGCCATTTAAATTTAAGACTTTAATTATGATTTCATAATTTCATCTTGAGTCAAGAATTCGTATTTTTGTGAGTGATGAATGACGTCATTGTTGATATCAAGAAGTAATTTTTTTACTATCATGTTTGAGAAGAAATAACATGTGAAAGAGTCAGTGTCTGTGTCAGTCTGAGGGACAATCATCACAGTTCAGGATATTCAGGATATGCTCTTTGGATTAATTCATGGGAAGATTATTTTATGGTTATTATAAAAATAAAACCTAAACATTATCATTAGAAAATGGTTATAGAAACAACATGCAACGCTCGATCTGGGAAGCTTTAGTTTTGGGG
This sequence comes from Rutilus rutilus, assembly GCA_021464565.1. Lineage (NCBI taxonomy): Eukaryota > Metazoa > Chordata > Actinopteri > Cypriniformes > Leuciscidae > Rutilus > Rutilus rutilus. The sequence goes on from JAJAQA010000007.1 coordinate 48,104,272, forward strand.
TACAAAAAAGAACCAAATGGGAACGTTCTGTGCTTGCGGGTTATATTCTTCCTTCTGTGATATTTTTCTTGTGTCAGATGGAACATAAGTTAACTTAAGTCAATAACTTAAGTCTTGTAAAACTTGAAGTGTAGGAAAATAAACGGGCTGAATATGAATATGCCATATTTGGCTCGGCGTTTAATTCCTGATCAAGACCTTTTGACTGACGCTTGTGTTTCTGTTTGTGACGCGACGCACTGTTTAGCCCCGCCCACACTCAAATATCATTGGTCTACAACCCCGCCATGACGTCCCGCTTGCGCGGTAGAGGCGCGTGTCGCGCACTTTTGACGCGCCTGTGTAACAATTCCGGGAGCGCGTTCAGATCGACGCGTCTCAATAAACTCAATGGCCGCGACTGAGAAACTGATCCAGAGCGTCTCCGGTTACCCGGTGCTCTACAACGCGTCGCTGCACGATTATCGCAGTTCCGAGCGGCGCGTGAACGCGTGGAGGGAGGTCGCCGCGTGCGTCGGACTCTCCGGTCAGTGCGTCAACATCACGCGCGCTCGACAAGCGTTTGACTTTGAAAAGTGTTTCTGTTCTGTTGATCTTGATGATTTTACACACATATTTACAGCTGGAGACTCTACAACTACAACGCGTCCGTGTCAGTCACACTGCGGCTTGATCGTGGATTATTGAAGGCGCGTTCTGAGACGCGTCGCGAGCGCTATAAATGATGGACAATATGTTGAAGTTAACAGGGATTCATTTAGCGCGCGTTCTTGAGTTTCATGTGTTATTTTATTAATATTTAAATCTTCTGTTCCGCTCCGTCTAGATGTTTTTAAACGCGCGTCTTTCTGTTTGTTTTCTGAAGAACTTTGAGGCATAAAGTCTCTGATTCACGATATGAGTGCAGATTTATGATACTGTACGATAAAAGAGACATTAAAACGCGTAACGCGGCGCATTATTGCACTGAAACAGTTATATTAATATATACACTTTATTGCTGTAAATATAGCCATATGTGTCTTATACTTGTCATATTTCTATTCTTTAATATTATTATTATGTCTTGTATTTACATGGAAGCTTCATTCACTAAAGGGGAAAATCAAGTATTGTCAATAAAACTCTTTCTGATTCTGATTTTCATATTATATAAAGGCTGATACTTTATAATGCTTTTATATGATCAAATGCTTAAAGTAACCATGAAATCAAAACTGACCATTCTTAGTTTTGCATGGAATATTGCAGTATTTATTATAAATGATTTATCCGACAATACCGAATTAAGCCCCGCCCACATTTGTTCTTATTGGTCATTTGTTTCGGATTTTCGTCACTATCGGGGAGAAAACACCAGTTTCATCTCGACTTTAATGTTAAATATCGTGTTTTATTCATATTCTCATCTGTATCTGCCTGTATATAATATGCATCATGAATAACTGCATCTGATCTTTTAATATCAATGTCTTGAATGCATTAAGCCACGGTAAGCATTTTAACAGCTTTCTATGGAGGAGAAAATTAAAAACTAGTGTTTCAAACACGATCGTCGCAGAAACAGCGTTGCTCAGATCCGGCCCACATGTGGATCAGGCGTTACAGATGTTGCCCACATGTGGATCCAGGCGTTACAGATGTTGCCGGATCTGAGCGACGCCATGTTTCTGTCGGGGTCCATCATGTTTTTCCACTGTAAACTAAAATTCCGGTAAATTTACGTTGACGTAAGATATCCAGAAATTTACCGCGAAAAAATACGGGAGCAAAATTTTAGGTTTTACAGACTTAACTTCAATTTACAGTAAAAAAATAAAATTCACTATCTGATATATTGTTAACTTACCGACATTTTTAAGTAGTAATATCAGTTTGTACTATTGTAATTCACTGACATCCACCAATCACAGTGGAGATGAGAGTCACATGATCAATCAAAGCTCATCACAAGCAGCTTTTTCACAAGAGAGTTAATACTAATATACAGAAGCTGCACAGTGTCATTCACACACACACTACACACACATGAAATTGTAAAAAATGCAATAAACACTAATTTAACAACATTAAATGTAACAAAACCCTAATGTACATCACTGATTAGAAAAAAAACTATCCATCCATCTTCTTCCGCTTATCCGGGACCGGGTCGCGGGGGCAGAAGTCTAAGCAGGGATGCCCAGACTTCCCTCTCCCTAGACACTTCCTCCAGCTCTTCCGGGGGGACACCGAGGCGTTCCCAGGCCAGCCGGGAGACATAGTCCCTCCAGCGTGTCCTAGGTCTTCCCCGGGTCCTCCTCCCGGTGGGACATGCCCGGAACACCTTCCCGGGAAGGCGTCCAGGAGGCATCCGGAACAGATGCCCGAGCCACCTCAGCTGACCCCTATCGATGTGGAGGAGCAGCGGCTCTACTCTGAGCTCCTCCCGAGTGACCGAGCTCCTCACCCTATCTCTAAGGGATCACCCAGCCACCCTGCAGAGAAAGCTCATTTCGGCCACCTGTATCTGAGATCTTGTCCTTTCGGTCATGACCCGCAGCACATGGTGAGAGTAGGAACGTAGATTGACCGGACCGCCTGGAGAGGCGTGTCAGCCAAGACAGCCCCACAACATCCAGAGACTTGAGGTACTCAGGGCGGATCTCATCCACCCCCAGTGCCTTGCCACCAAGGAGCTTCTTGACTACCTCGGTGACTTCAGCTTGGGTGATGGACGAGTCCACCTCTGAGCCCTCAGCCTCTGCTTCCTCAATGGAAGACGTGTCGTGGGATTGAGGAGATCCTCGAAGTATTCCTTCCACCGTCCGATGACATCCCCAGTCGAGGTCAACAGCTGCTCCACTGAAAACAGCGTTGGTAGGGCACTGCTTCCCTCTCCTGAGGCGCCGGACGGTTTGCCAGAATTTCTTTGAGGCCAATCCTTCTCCATGGCCTCACCGAACTCCTCCCAAGCCTGATGTTTTGCCTCCACAACCACCCGGGCTACAGTCCGCTTGGCCTGCCGGTACCTGTCAGCTGCCTCAGGAGTCCCACAAGCCAGCCAGGCCTGATAGGACTCCTTCTTCAGCTTTACGGCATCCCTTACTTCCGGTGTCCACCACCGGGTTCGGGGATTGCCGCCTTGACAGGCACCGCAGACCTTAAGTCCACAGCTCCGAGTGGCCACGTCGACAATGGAGGTGGAGAACATGGTCCACTCAGACTCAATATCTCCAGACTCCCTCGGGATTCGGTCGAAGCTCCGCCGGAGGTGGAAGTTGAAGATCTCTCAGACAGGGGACTCCGCCAAACGTTCCCAACAGACCCTCACAGTACGTTTGGGTCTGTCGAGTCTGTCCAGCTTCCTCCCCCGCCATCGGATCCAACTCCAGAGTGGTAAAGAGTCCATCCTCTCTCAAGGAGTGTGGTTCCAGAGCCCAAGCCGTGCTGGAGGTGATCCCGACTGTCTCTAGTCGGAACCTCTGAACCTCACGCACAATCTCAGGCTCCTTCCCCGCCAGAGAGGTGACGTTCCACATCCCTAGAGCTAGTTTCCGTGTCCAGGGATCGGGTTGTCGAGGCACCCGCCTTTGACTCCCGCCTGATCCACTACGCACCAGCCCCTTATGGTCCCTCCTGTAGGTGGTGAGCCCGTGGGAGGGCGGCCCCATGTCGCTCCTTCGGGCTGAGCCCGACAGGACCCCATGGGGGAAGGCCCGGCCACCAGGCGCTCTCATACGAGCCCCAACCCCGGGCCTGGCTCCAGGGTGGGGCTCCGCATTTGTCACGGTCCTTGCATTTGTTGACATCATAAAGGGTTTCTGAACCGCTCTTAATCTGACCCATCACCTAGGACCTGTTTGCCTTCGGAGACCCTGCCAGGGGCATATAGCCCCAGACAACATAGCTCCTAGGGTCATTCGGGTACTCAACCCCCTCCACCACGAAGACACGACTGTAAGGTGGCAGTTCAAGGAGAAAAAGAAAAAGAAAAAAAAACTATGAAGAAACAGTTATTTCAACAAAAATACATCAGATGTGAAGTGTCACGCAGGGAATTGTGGGAATGTCAAGTTACGTTTTCACTGTAAATTATCAAAAAAGTGTAAATTTAACGGATTTACTGTAAAATGACATTAAATGTATAGTCAGATCACTGTATAACTGTGCATAAAGTTTCTATTAACCAATTAAAGTTTTTTTCTTTTACCGTTAAAATCACGATAATTTTTTACAGTGAAGAGGAAGTGTTCTTCATCGGTCCTTGTTTTAGATCCTCAAGCTGCTGTTCAGAGTTCCAGCGCTTCAGAAAGTCCCTGTAAGATGATCATGTTTATGATGATGATGAAACACCTGATTCTGTGCGTGTTTGAGTTGAATCACATCTGATCAGAGACTCTGAGTTTAAAGGAGGAGTTCACTTTAAAATGAACATTAGCCCATGATTTACTCTCCCTGAACTTATCCTAGTGTTTATGACTCTCTTCTTTCAGACGAACACAATCTGAGTTATTAATAAACACCTGACGCTTCAGAGCTTTATAATGGAGTGGATTGAGACCATCAGTTTAAAGCGCATAAAAGTTGACTTGTCCATCATAAAGTGCTAATAAAGGTGTTCTGAAGCGAAGCGTTTCGTTTATGTAAGAAAAATATCCATATTTAAAACTTTATAAAGTAAAATAACGAGCTTCCGGCCAAACGAACATACGGATTCGAGTTTAGTCTGAGTGCAACTAATGCGACGCACTGCTGATATTTACACTACGCCATGATGCGCTACGCTAATACTGACGCCAGGAGTTGTGGAGTTTCCCCCGCTGCAGTGTGTGTGTGTGTGTGTGTGTGTGTGTGTGTGTGAGTCTAACGCTGTTCTCCCGCTGCAGTGCTGGAGTGCAAGAGACGATGGAAGACCATCAGGGATCGCTACATCCGAGAGCGGAGACTCTGCAAGCTGAAGAGGGAAGAAGGAGGCCGGCGCCTGCATTACTGGCCACACAGAGACAGCCTCTCGTTCCTGGACAATCACATCCGGAAGAGGAAGATTCCCAGTGAAGCCGAGGCTCTGGAGGATCCGGATGACGGGGACGGAAGCGCTCGCGATTCTCCCGAGGAGTCGCTCGACGAGTCCAGCGGCGGAGACTCAAAGTCCAGCCTGGGAAACAGAGCAAAGAGTGACGGCAGGTTTGAGCCCAAGCATCCGCTCAAAGCGGCGATCCCGCTCAATCCCATAATGCCCCTGTCTATCGTGGCTCAGCTCAAACCACTGCAACACATGAGGCCGCTGGTGTCCGGTCTTCCTCCGGGCCTGAAGGGGGCGCTGGCGTCCGTCTCATCAGCGCAGACCTCAGAGACTCCGACACACACACGGGTCTCAGAGAACGAGCCTCTAAAGAGCGTCCAGAAAGCCTTGGATGAGGACGAGCTGTTCCTCTTGAGTTTCGTCCCGGCCCTCAAAAGACTGACGCCACAGAAAAGAGCCGTGGTGAAAATGCAGATCCAGAAGATCATGTTTGACGCAGAGTTCAAGGACCAGTGAACCCACTGCTATCGGACTCAGTACAAGGACACGAGCTTTACATTGGAGCCCGGAAACATCTGACGGTCAATTATAGTTGAAATTATGACTGTCAAAATTCAAACATAAGTAGAAATTCTGATTTAAATTCAAAATTCTGACTTAAGACAGAAAAAAGTCAAAACTGACTTTATTCAAAATTGCAACAAAAAAGTTGGACTTAGAATTTTGACTCATAATTTCAACTGTCATATTTGACTTAAAGGGGTCATATAATGCAATTTTTGTACAAGCTAATATGATTCTTTAGGGTCTAAATTAAAAGTTTGTAATATACAAAACACTCATTTTCAGCACGCCGTTTAAGTGCATGTGTCTTTAAATGATAATGAGCTTTGCTCTCCTCGCCCCTCTGTTCTGGGCGGACACCCTTAGTAATAATAACACAATAACCATAACGTGTTGTTCATTATAAACGTGGGATTATGAATTATATTGAGAACGTCGTACATAGAAAACATGCCGTAATGTACCCTGAGTGTAAACAGCCGCATTCATCGTGAAGCGTGCAGCAAGCGATTTGCAAAGATTAATATAAATATTAATATAAAGGTTAATAAAACGTTACACACACTTCTTCTTCTGGAGGTGCAGCAGGAACACGAATAGTTGGTACCGATCCTTTTTTCAGGAGCAGCTTCTTAGCAAAACCAGCTTTATAATGTTACTGACCCTCGTGTGTAAAGCAGTCTGGGAAATGATTCGCGCAAACATGAAAGCATTGACGTTGATCGTGGGGAATATTCCCTTCGAAAACAAACTCAGCCACTGCGTCTTCAGCGGTTCGGATTTAGGAACATCAACATGATGCTGTGTGCCTTATTACACCCGAGAACACCACAATCGCCTAGACGCCATTCTGCTCCAGCGTATCAACAATGACTGCGCCGGTCCGCGCGGACTATGATTGACAGCTCGCTCACGAGCGAGGGCGGGTCTGTGTTGAAATGCTGCTGTCAATCAACAATCGTGGGAGGGGCGTCCGACTGTGTGACGTCACAAGGTCGAACGGCTTGATTTGAGACGGGGAAAACGTGGCAAAAAAGTATTTAAACTCTTCAGAGTTCAAAGACCAGCGAACACACCGGCGTTCACTCCCGATCGCTCACTCGATTCCCACTGGACCCTGAAACATCTGACTGCGTCTTTCAGATGAAAAGATGCTTTATTTGTGTAAATCTCTCAGTATGAAGCTGGAAATGAAGTCCCTCAGCGTTTGATTGGATATTCAGTGGCACAAAAGACCCTGTTTTTGTAAAATATCACCAGTGAAAATGTTCTTGCATCATTAAATGTCTTCATGCATTTATTTTATTAGTTTTTTTGTATTTTCATAAGAAGTCCGTGTACACTACAGCTGAGCAGTGAATAAACACACGCCAGTGATGAGTGAAGCCCTCTGTTGTTTTTTATTGCATTAATTTATTAATAACTGAAGGCTGGTGTGGACTGGTGAAGCTTAAACGTGGGAATTAAGCTGATTATTGGAGATCTTACATTTGACCTTCTTCATTCTTCCAGCCAATCATGATCTGGTGATGAAGAGTTAATGAGTCAGAGGTTTCACACACACACTATCAGGAATGATTCAGTGCAAACGGGGTATAGAGTCAAGTCATGTTTATAAGATGAAAAGTCATAAGTATGACTAAAAAAGCCATTATTACGACATTATAGTGGAAATTATGACTGTCAAAATTATGACGTCAATTATAAGACGTGTAAACTGACTTTAAAAAGTCATAATTCTAACTTAAGACAAAAAAAGTCTAAACTGACTTGAGTCAAAACTAGTTTACATTAATTATGACTTATAATGGTTGAAATTATGAGTAAAAATTCTGAAATGTCATAATTATGATATAAAAAGTCGAAACTGAATTTTGACAGTCAAAAATTCTTCTGACTGAAGCTTTAAAAAGTCAAAACTGAGACAAAAAGTTGAAATTGACTAAGTTATAAGATATAATTAAGTCATAAACAATCATAATTGTGAACAATCATAAAAGTTGAAATTGACTTTAATCAAATATGACTTAAAAATTCTGATTTGTAAATTATCAATGATATAAAAACTCAAAACTGCCTTATGACATCAAATGTTGACTTAATGTATGACATTAAATTGACTTGAAAGATCATAATTAATGTCATTAAAATGTCAAAACAAAAAAGTAATTTCAACCTTTTTCCTCATTTTATCATAATTCTGAGTCTTTAATCATAATTGTGACTTAGCATGTCATAATTACTACTTTGAGTGTAATAACGATGGCTTGATCTTAACCACTGCTGATACTGAGGAAATAAAAACGCTTCAACAACATGTTTAAAATTAATTTTAATCATCATCTGGACAGTCGACATGAGCTTGTGCTTCACACACACATCACACACACTGTCAGTCTATATGAATATTAAGACGTTCTGAATTATTTTTAACCTCTATTTTCTAAAACCTTTTTATTTTAATGATAAAAAAGCTTTAGTTTAATCCATGTGGAAAGATATTTACAAAGAAAAACATTCAAAGTGTTAATTAAAAGGAAAAATGAAACGTTGAAGTATTCAAGGTTATTGTTCAGAAGAACTTTGATGTGTTCATAGGATTTCTACAAGTATTATTTAGCTGTATTAACACGAGTGACATCATTTGGCACCGCAACTGTAGGACAATCCAATGAAGGATCAGACATTTAAAGGTAGGAACACGAGCAGAGGAGTGTGGCGTACAGGCCATCGCTATCTCTTTCATAGAAAAAGACGAGTTTCTTTTCCAAATCCCATCAGGAAACACACACACACACACACACACACACACACACACACACACACACACACACACACACGAGATTTGAGTGGATCTTTAGCCTTCAGGAAGATCCATAATGGAGTCAAACATGCTGTTCTCACTCAGTATTTCTGTCTTGTTTTCAGTCCAAATATCTAAACATTCTTAAATCAAGATGCATTTACTAAAGTAGTGAAATACCATAAGATATTATGTCTTGTTTTCTGGGGGAATTAATCAAAATGAAGTGAGTTGATGCTTAAAAAAAGCTAAATTATCTGCCAATGGGGAAAGAAAAATACATTTAATTTCAAACAGAAACAGGATTATTTTTCTTTCCCCATTGGCAGATCATGTAGCTTTTTATAAGCATCAACTCACTTCATTATGATTAATTCCCCCAGAAAACAAGACATAATATCTTATGGTATTTCACTACTTTAGTAAATGCATCTTGATTTAAGAATGTTTAGATATTTGGACTGGAAACCAGACAGAAACACTGAGTGAGAACAGCATGTTTTGCCGTGTGATCAGGCAATAAGCAGCCAGAACATGATGAGAAGCGCCACGAACAGGAAGAGGCGGGACAGGAACTGCTCATCTGTGTGCTGAGGGGTCCCCGGAGCCGCTGCGGGGTCAAAAGGTCAAAAGGTCAAGGTCAAAATTATTTATATAGCACCTTAAAACCACATGAATGCTGACCAAAGTGCTGCACAACAGACATGACAAAATACAATCATACAATAATAAAATAAAATAAAGTTTCATACGTCTTTTTATTGATCTTAAGATTGCATTATTAGATTAATCTCAGACAGACTCAGTTTCAATAAATCACACTGTGAAACATCATATTTCTGTATCGAAACATCCTAAACCCTCTCGTGCTCGTCGCGTGTCGGACAGAAATGACCCGATTTATTTTTGTCCATGAAATTAATGTATTATATTTTAGTTTAAAAATGATTTTTTTTTTTAATATTTTGTATTTTTAGGGGATTTTATGGTACTAAATTATATTTACGCAGTATTTATAATCCATTTCTTCACTTTTTGAGCATAGACCTGAACATTAAATGTCCAGCTTAAACTGTGGTAAATCTTGAACGCTTTAGAGCGACAGACTGAAAGTCTTAAAGTTTTAAAGTGAACTTAAAAAGTTAAAGAATTTTACGTGTATCGTTATGATAAATGCACAAAAATACTTTTTACATTTTTTATATGAAATATATATTTTCAAAAACATGTTTTACTCTAAAACTGAGAAAATCAAAGCCATAAATCTAAACAAGTTGTGTTTCAAATGTGAGGTTGATATCTCCAAAACTGGTCTCGGCTGCAGTACCAAACGCTTCCACTAGAGGAAACTCGTCTCTCATTCATTTCCAATGCATCATTTCTGACCGCGAGGAGCTCAAGTGTGGCTATTGTTATCAGGACCATTAAACCTGTTCCAGTCATGGCCATGATTATTGTGTGTGTTCACACAGCAAGAGCCAAAACCTTTACCAAGTTTCGGACCATTCCGATGAAATTTATTTTAATTAAATTTGTCCAACACGGCCGCAGAGCTCCAGAGGGTTAAATCAAGACACATTTACTGGAAAAGCATCATCCTTCTTTCCTCAGATCATTAAGTGAAAAAACATGATGTTTACTTAATCCCTTTATTAATAACTTCTTAATGCAGGTCAAAGTTTCCTTATTGTTTTACCTGGAGGTGGTCTTCCGTCGTTGATGTTGAATGCCGTGGCAAAGATCCCGAAAGGAAAAGCCCCGATTCCGAACGACATCTGGAAGCCTCCGTCTCCGAAGCCAAAGCCCTGAAATCCCTGCAAACACACGTCATAAACTCTCACACACACTGCCAATCTCACCATTCAGCTAACTTATGATTTACTCTTCCTTATGTCATTCCAGACCTGTATGACTGACTTCTGTGGAACTCGAGAGGTGAATTTAAAGCCTCTATTGTGCTATTTTAAAGGCTCCTAATGTTGTTTTGGGTTTCCTTCAACAGGTTCAAAAGGTCAAAAAGACTTTAATTTTCTTATAATATATATATATATATATATTGCACAACACCTAATTTCTCAAAGAGTCTGAAAAGGTTTGTTTGAAGATTCAGTCTCTCTAAACCCCGCCTCTCTGAGAGCTGCTCTGCTCTGATTGGTCAGAAAGCAAACGCTCATTATCATATCGTGAATCTCAGCTCTCGACACACAGTGATAGGAACAGTAACGATGGCGTGAGTTTTACCGTATCAATCTCATCAAAGTGGATTTGCTTTGTTCTTCTCGACATGAACAACACGAACCAAACTCTTCCAGTCTCAGATAAACTAGTGTTTGAGGGCGGGGCTTAGAGACGCTGCTCAGCCAATGGGCTGGCATTATGCAAATGAGTTTCAAACCTATACAGATTCAGCAGGAAGTGAGACTGAATTACTGACGACTCGTTTCAGTTCAGAATCACTTCTTTCTTTCTAAACTCCATTTATATTATATTTCTATGCAGTGGTCAGTTCACAGCAGTGACCGAAATTTAACATTTTTATTAAGGGGCAATATTTGCCACCTTAAATTGATTTCCAGGGGCATTGTCACCTATATATGGATATTGTTTCTAAACGTATTTAGAGGTATGCATCACCTTTTATGACAAATTCTAAGATTCAAATTAAATTATATTAGAATAACACAGTACCAACGTCAAATTAAATCATTAAATTAAAATCCATCCTTGCAGTGCAGAGGAGACACAGAAGCGGCATCAGAACTGGCATTACTATATTTACACTTCATTTACAATTGCATAAATAAAGCTATTCAATATTTAAATATGAAATGATTTATAATTTTAACGTTTTAATTAAAGGATACTTTAAATATGCAACTGAAACCACCAGTAGGTGGCGGCACGTCACTGTCTTAATAAGCGAGTTGTTGGAGTCATTTATTCAACCGATTTGTTCAAACGGCTGATTCATCCAGAAAAACAAGTGATTGTTCATTGAATCGTTAAAATGATTCGTTCAAAACACGGATTTCAGTAAAAAAAATAAAATAATAATAATAATTCATCGGCTTCATTATGAAATTCTCGTCGCCACTATAAAGTGAAAATTGACAATATTGTGTCCAAAAAGTAACTCACAATGTTAACTATATTGTTAATTTAACTGTTGTATAAAATAAATAGCACATTTGCAATTGTGCAAAGGAAAACAGCACTCTTGCTCATGTGATATTCTAATATAACAACATATAATATAAATATAAGACAAAAACTCATTCGTGCACATCTACAACTGCACTGACACATCACACAGTGAAAGCATGAGAGAAACACGATGTCAGCTCGCACTCGCAGTGCCTCCTACAGTTAAAACAATGATTACAATATCATCATAGTTCATAGACAATATCGCACACTCCTAAGCACATAAAGAATGAACTTATAATGAACTGGCATTTACTCGTTTTCTTCTCTCCTCTGGCGTGCAGGAGACAGGCGTGGGCTAATATACTGCCGTAAGTGACGTGAATTGTCACGTGAACAAGCAAATCCACCAAGATAGAATTAAAAAAATAATAAGAGCCGCTAATTAGATAGTTTTAATTTCGAAAGCATTTAGATAAGTCTAAGTCAAAGTGTCATCTAAAATGTAAGACCTTTCATAAATAAAAATAAGACATTTTTAAAATATAGATATTTTTTAAGACTAGAAAAAATCTAATTTAAGACCTTTTAAGACTTTAAGGATCCGCGGAGACCCTGACACTACATGAAAGAGAACATCTGAAAAATAATAATAGGCATTTTAAAAAAAAAAAAGCATTTAGTATCATTTAAATGGCATTGTAGTTTTTATTTATATATTTTCCGTTTTGATAAAAGTTTTTACCATTTTTTTATGTCTATATAATTAGCTATTTTAATATTTCAGTTAACAGTTATTTAATTTCAAGTAATAATTCTTTTATAGTTTTAGTCTGAAGAACACAAGGGTGAGTAAACAATGACAAAATCTTTTAAACTAGTCCTTTAATATGTGTATAATTGTTATCCAGTAAATAATCACTACGCAAGAAGTTTAAGAGTTGAGAGAGCAGAGAGTGATGCAACGTTAAACGTCAGATGTTGTCATCCCTCGCTCCATCACCTGTCCGCAGAGACGCCTTAATAAGCCCCGCCGGGACGCTCGTTTGACTAATGAATTCCTACAGCAACCTTCATCCGTGTAACAGTTTCATCACAAAAGTCTTGTGCAATGATTGCGTTGCAAATGCGTGTACAACCTTAAATGCTGTGTGTGTGTGTGTGTGTGTGTGTGTGTGTGTGTGTGTGTGTGTGTATATAATAATATATATATATGCTGATTAACAATTAATCGCTATTAATCGCATCCAAAATAAAAGTTTGTGTTTACATAATATGTGTGTGTAGTGTGTATAATTATTTACTATATACAAACACACACACACACATACACACGTATATATTTAAGAAAATGTATATATAAAAAATTATACTTGTATAATTATGTATAACTATATAAACAGTATATACATGCAAATATTTCTCAAATATAAACACATTACAAAATAATTATGCACAGTACACACAAACACAAACTTTTTTTTTGGATGTGATTAATTATTGCCCAGAACTAATATATATATATATAAATATATAAATAAATAAATATATATATATTATATATATATATATATATATATATATATATATATATATATATTAGTGTGTGTGTGCGTGTGTGCGTGTGATGATCATTGTGATTTTTTTCCCTCTATACCATGACAAAAGAAACGCCTGCTTGTATATAGATCGAGCTCACACTGTCTGAGTATGTTAAAGATACTCACGCCACGATTCTCCGGTTCGGGCCGCTGGCCCTGCGGTCGTGGAGGAGTTCGCTCTCTGAAATCACACAGGAAAATAACTTCAGATTTGAATAGTTCAGTGAGCTTGAGTATGAGTGAGCGTGTGAGCATGAGAGTGTGTGAGTGAGTGTGTGTGAGTGTGAGTGAGTGAGTGAGTGAGTGAGTGAGTGAGTGAGTGAGTGAGTGAGTGAGTGAGTATGAGTGTGACAGTATGAGTGAGCGTGAGAGTATGAGTGAGCATGTGCGAGAATGAGTGAGCGTATGTGAGTATGAGTGAGCGTATGTGAGTGAGCGTATGTGAGTGTGAGTGAGCGTGAGTGAGTGAGCGTGAGTGAGCGTATGTGAGTGTGAGTGAGCGTGTGCGAGTATGAGTGAGCGTATGTGAGTATGAGTGAGCGTATGTGAGTGTGAGTGAGCGTGAGCGTGAGTGAGTGAGCGTATGTGAGTGTGAGTGAGCGTGTGCGAGTATGAGTGAGCGTATGCGAGTATGAGTGAGCGTATGCGAGTATGAGTGAGCGTATGCGAGTATGAGTGAGCGTATGCGAGTATGAGTGAGCGTGAGTGAGTGTGAGTGAGCGTGAGTGAGCATGAGTGAGCATGAGTGAGTGTGAGTGAGCGTGAGTGAGCATGAGTGAGTATGAGTGAGTAAGCGTGCGTGAGTGAGCATGAGTGAGCATGAGTGAGCGTGTGCGAGTATGAGTGAGCGTATGTGAGTATGAGTGAGCGTGAATGAGCGTGTACGAGTATGAGTGAGCGTATGTGAGTATGAGTGAGCGTGAATGAGTATGAGTGAGCGTGAATGAGCGTGTGCGAGTATGAGTGAGCGTATGTGAGTATGAGTGAGCGTGAGTATGAGTGAGCGTGAGTGAGTATGAGTGAGTGTGAGTGAGCGTGAGTGAGCGTGTGCGAGTATGAGTGAGCGTATGTGAGTATGAGTGAGCGTGAGTGAGTATGAGTGAGCGTGAGTGAGTATGAGTGAGCGTATGTGAGTGTGAGTGAGCAGTATGAGTGAGCGTGAGTGAGTGTGAGTGAGCGTGAGTGAGCATGAGTGTGTATGAGTGAGCATGAGTGTGAGTGAGTGTGTGCGAGTATGAGTGAGTGTATGTGAGTATGAGTGAGCGTGTGCGAGTATGACTGTGTGCGAGTGAGTATGAGTGAGCGTGTGCAATGAGTGTGTGCGAGTGCGAGTATGAGTGTGTGCGAGTGCGAGTATGAGTGTGTGCGAGTGCGAGTATGAGTGTGTGCGAGTGCGAGTATGAGTGTGTGCGAGTATGAGTGTGTGCGAGTGCGAGTATGAGTGTGTGCGAGTGCGAGTATGAGTGTGTGCGAGTGCGAGTATGAGTGTGCGAGTATGAGTGTGTGCGAGTATGAGTGAGCGCGTGCGAGTATGAGTGAGCGCGTGCGAGTATGAGTGAGCGCGTGCGAGTATGAGTGAGCGTGTGCGAGTATGAGTGAGCGTGTGCGAGTATGAGTGAGCGTGTGCGAGTATGAGTGAGCGTGTGCGAGTATGACTGTGTGCGAGTGAGTATGAGTGAGCGTGTGCAATGAGTGTGTGCGAGTGCGAGTATGAGTGTGTGCGAGTATGAGTGTGTGCGAGTGCGAGTATGAGTGTGTGCGAGTGCGAGTATGAGTGTGTGCGAGTGCGAGTATGAGTGTGTGCGAGTGCGAGTATGAGTGTGTGCGAGTGCGAGTATGAGTGTGTGCGAGTGCGAGTATGAGTGTGCGAGTATGAGTGAGCGTGTGCGAGTATGAGTGAGCGTGTGCGAGTATGAGTGAGCGTGTGCGAGTATGAGTGAGCGTGTGCGAGTATGAGTGAGCGTGTGCGAGTATGAGTGAGCGTGTGCGAGTATGACTGTGTGCGAGTGCGAGTATGACTGTGTGCGAGTGCGAGTATGACTGTGTGCGAGTGAGTATGAGTGAGCGTGTGCGAGTATGAGTGTGTGCGAGTGCGAGTATGAGTGTGTGCGAGTATGAGTGAGATGTGTGCGAGTATGAGTGAGTGTGTGCGAGTATGAATGTGTGCGAGTATGAGTGTGTGCGAGTATGAGTGTGTGTGAGTATGAGTGTGTGTGAGTATGAATGAGCTTGTGAGAGTAAGAGTTGTGTGTGAGTATGAGTGAGTGAGAGTATGAGTGTGAGTATGAGTGAGCGTGTGAGCGTACGAGTGTGTGCGAGTATGAGTGTGTGCGAGTATGAGTGTGTGCGAGTATGAGTGTGTGCGAGTATGAGTGTGTGCGAGTATGAGTGTGTGCGAGTATGAGTGTGTGCGAGTATGAGTGTGTGCGAGTATGAGTGTGTGCGAGTGAGAGTATGAGTGTGCGAGTATGAGTGTGTGCGAGTATGAGTGTGTGCAAGTATGAATGAGCTTGTGAGAGTATGAGTGTGTGCGTGTGTGAGTATGAGTGTGTGCGTGTGTGCGAGTATGAGTGAGTGTGTGCGAGTATGAATGTGTGCGAGTATGAGTGAGCGTCTGTGAGTATGAGTGTGTGTGAGTATGAGTATGAGTGAGCGTGAGTGAGTATGAGTGTGTGCGCGAGTATGAGTGAGCGTGAGTATGAGTGTGTGCGAGAATGAGTGAGCGTGAGTGAGTATGAGTGAGCGTGAGTATGAGTGAGCGTGTGAGTATGAGTGGGAGAGTATGAGTGAGTGTGAGTATGAGTGTGTGCGAGTATGAGTGAGCGTCTGGGAGTATGAGTGTGTGTGAGTATGAGTGAGTGAGTATTAGTGAGTGAGTGAGTATGAGTGAGTGAGTATGAGTGAGCGTGTGCGAGTATGAGTGTGTGTGAGTATGAGTGTGTGCGAGTATGAGTGAGTGTGTGCGTGTGTGAGTGTGTGTGCGCGTGTGTGAGTATGAGTGTGTGCGAGTTTGAGTGAGTGCGTGTGAGTATGAGTGTGTGCGAGTATGAGTGAGCGTCTGTGAGTATGAGTGTGTGTGAGTATGAGTGTGTGCGCGAGTATGAGTGAGTGAGTATGAGTGTGTGTGAGTATGAGTGAGTGAGTATGAGTGTGTGCGAGAATGAGTGAGCGTGAGTGAGTATGAGTGTGTGCGCGAGTATGAGTGAGTGAGTATGAGTGTGTGCGAGAATGAGTGAGCGTGAGTGAGTATGAGTGTGTGCGCACGAGTATGAGTGAGCGTGCGAGTATGAGTGTGCGAGTATGAGTGTGCGCGAGTATGAGTGTGCGTGAGTATGAGTGTGCGTGAGTATGAGTGAGTATCAGTGTGTGCGCGAGTATGAGTGAGTGAGTATGAGTGTGTGCGAGAATGAGTGAGCGTGAGTGAGTATGAGTGTGTGCGCGAGTATGAGTGAGTGAGTATGAGTGTGTGCGAGAATGAGTGAGCGTGAGTGAGTATGAGTGTGTGCGCACGAGTATGAGTGAGCGTGCGAGTATGAGTGTGCGAGTATGAGTGTGCGAGTATGAGTGTGCGCGAGTATGAGTGTGAGTGAGTATGAGTGTGCGCGAGTATGAGTGAGTGAGTATGAGTGAGTATCAGTGTGTGTGAGTATGAGTGAGTGAGTGTGAGTATGAGTGTGTGCGAGTATGAGTGAGCGTGTGCGAGGATGAGTGAGCGCGAGTAAGAGTGAGCGTGTGTGAGTGAGTGTGAGTGAGTGTATGAGAGTATGAGTGAGTGAGTATGAGTGAGTATGAGTATGAGTGTGTATATATGAGTGTGTGTATGAGTGAGTGAGTATGAGTGTGTGAGTGAGTATGAGTGAGCGTCTGTGAGTATGAGTGTGTGTGAGTATGAGTGTGTGCGCGAGTATGAGTGAGTGAGTATGAGTGTGTGTGAGTATGAGTGAGTGAGTATGAGTGTGTGCGAGAATGAGTGAGCGTGAGTGAGTATGAGTGTGTGCGCGAGTATGAGTGAGTGAGTATGAGTGTGTGCGAGAATGAGTGAGCGTGAGTGAGCGTGAGTGAGTATGAGTGTGTGCGCACGAGTATGAGTGAGCGTGCGAGTATGAGTGTGCGCGAGTATAAGTGTGCGCGAGTATGAGTGAGTGAGTATGAGTGAGTATCAGTGTGTGTGAGTATGAGTGAGTGAGTGTGAGTATGAGTGTGTGCGAGTATGAGTGAGCGTGTGCGAGTATGAGTGAGCGCGAGTAAGAGTGAGCGTGTGTGAGTGAGTGTGAGTATGAGAGTATGAGTGAGTGAGTATGAGTGAGTATGAGTATGAGTGTGTATATATGAGTGTGTGTATGAGTGAGTGAGTATGAGTGTGTGAGTGAGTATGAGTGTGTGTGAGTATGAGTGAGTGAGTATGAGTGTATGTGTGAGTATGAGTATGAGTGAGCGTGAGTATTAGTGTGCATGTGTATGAATACCCTGTAGTGTGTACCCTCACTCTCAGTCACACTTACTCACTCTCTCTCTCTCTCTCTCTCATTCACTCACTCTCTCTCTCTCTCATTCACTCACACTCTCTCTCTCTCTCTCATTCACTCACACTCTCTCTCTCATTCACTCACACTCTCTCTCTCTCATTCACTCACACACACTCTCTCTCTCTCATTCACTTTCACTCACTTTCACTCACTCACTCTCATTCTCATTCTCATACTCTCACTCACTCTCATTCTCATTCTCATTCACTCTCACTCACCTGGGGTCCTGTTGGCCGGTGCTGCCTCTGCCGTACAGCGGGATCACCTTCTCTCGGCTGATTCCTGCTTTACACACGGGACACACCTGTCTGTTCGGCCTGGTTTCAAGCCACTGCAGACACACACACACACACACACACACACACACACACACACACACACTCGGTTCAGGTGCATCGAACTAAAGTCATATCACATGATCATGAAACACTGAAACACTGCAACACTCACCTGATGCAAACACGGCCAGCTGGAGGACACACACGTCACAGGAGCGATAAGAGAGGAGAGAGAAATCAAGAGTTGAGCGAGTCACATTCACACAGAGATTTGCGAGCGCGTCATGCATGTGTGTGTGTGTGTGAGAGTGTGTGTGCAGGGTCTCACCAGAACAGGTGTCCACACAGACTGATGACGGCATCTTTAGATGTGTCGAGGCAGATGTTACACTCGAAGGTGCCGTCCTGAGTTCCACTGCTGCTGTTCTCTGTTCCTGCTGGAGTCTCACTCGCTGCTGCACTGGCCATGATCTCACTGACGACCTCAGCGCACGCTACACACACACACACACCAGGGTGTTAACACTGAGTACATGAGTCTAAGTTTCTCTAGATAAATAGACAGACACACATGATGATAATAATCACGTCAGGATATTGTACATGACTGTATACACACACACACACACACACACACACACACACACACACACACACACACACACACACACTCTCTCTCACTTATACACAAAAACAGACACACAAACAAACACAAACACACAGAGAAAAAACACACATTCATACTTACAATAATTAGAAGCAAACTTGTCAGTCAAAATAACAAAGCACAGACAGACACAGACACACACACACACACACACACAGAGAGAGAGAGAGACACATACACAGTCAAAAACAGACATACAGTTAAAAACACACACACACACACACACACACACACACACACACACACACACACACACACACACACACACACATATAATAATCAGAAGCGAAATGTCAG
>JAJAQA010000007.1:48138156-48140656 GCA_021464565.1 Rutilus rutilus
TGTGTGTGTGTGAGTCTGTGTGTGTGTCTGAGTGTGAATGAGTGAGAGTCTGTTATTACGAGTAAGTGTGTTTGTGTGTCTGTGTGTGTGTGTGTGTGTGTGTGTGTGTCTGAGTGTGTGAGAGTCTGTTATTACGAGTAAGTGTGTTTGTGTTTGTGTTTGTGTGTGTGTGTGTGTGTGTGTGTGTGTGTGTGTGTGTGTGTGTGTGTGTGTGTGTGTGTGTGTGAGTGAGACGCGGCGAGGTATAAATATTTGTAGATTCACACTGTCGAAGTATTTGTAACAGGAGGTTTTATTGCATGTTTACACCATCACATATTTAATAATCGTCATAAATAGGCATCATTAGAAAGATCAAACACTCAAAGCGTCGGACACTGGAAACTGAGACGCCACTTTAAAACCTTTCAGAGATTCAGTTTTTATGATTTTAACCTTTGATTTTATAGTCCAAATTATTTTGTGAAATATATACTTAGATATTCAGTTCAATACATTTGCTTTAAAAAAAATAAAAAATAAAAACCAAACTTAAATCTGTATTGCAAAGCATTCATAAATTATTTACATTTTCATGTCTGTAACAGGTTAATAGACATTGTTTTTTACTTTCATTTTTATTAATTTTTCAAGAAACGGTTATATATAGTATTAGAGAAAAAATGGGATTATTGTTTTTTAGAGATTACCACTTTTATTCATCAATGACTGATTAAATTGATCAAAAGTGACAGTAAAGACATTTATAATTTTACAAAAGATTCTATTTCAAATAAATGCTGTTCTTTTGAGCTTTCTATTCATCAAAGAATCCTGGAAAATAAAATGTTCTCAGTTTCAATAGAAATCTGATCTGTTTTCAACACTGATAATAATCATAAATGTTTCTCGAGCATCAAATCATCATATTAGAGCGATTTCTGAAGGATCATGTGACACTGAAGACTGGAGTAATGATGCTGAAAATTCAGCTTTAATCACAGGAATAAATTACACTTTACTATATATTCACATAGAAAACAGCTGATTCACATTACAATAATATTTCACAAATATTTCAAAAACATAAAAAACATAAAAAATCTAATCTAATGTTTCTGAGGTTTTAAGAATAACCCAGGTTGAGTGGGTTAGTGTGTTGATGTTGATGTGTTTCTCTCTCCAGTCCCTCTGGAAAGAAGTTCCGGAGTAAACCGCAGTTGTCCCGTTACCTCGGCAACACTGTGGATCTGGGAAGTTTCGACTTTCGCACCGGAAAAATGATGCCGAGCAAAATGCAGAAGAACAAACAGAGACTGAGGAGTGAGAACCTCAGCCTGAGCAAGGTAACTCACTCACTCGCACACTCACTCACTCGCACACTCGCAGACTCACTCACTCACTCACTCGCAGACTCACTCACTCGCACACTCACTCGCACACTCACTCGCACACTCACACACACACTCACTCGCACACTCACTCACTTACTTACTCGCACACTCACTCACTCGCACGCTCACACACTCACTCACTTGCATGCTCACACACTCGCTCACTCACTCACTCACTTACTCGCACACTCATTAATTTGCTCGCTCGCACACTCACTTGCTCACTCACTCACTCACTCACACACATTCACTAACACACATGCTCACTAACTCACTAACTCACTCACTCACTCACTCACTCACTCACTCACTCACACACACACACTCAATAACACACTCAATAACACACTCACTCATTCATTCTTACACTCACTCACTCAGTAATTCACTCACTCACTCACACACTCACACACACTCACTCACTCGCTCGCTCACTGACTCGCACACACACACACTCACTCACTCACACACTCACTCGCACACTCACACACTCACACACTCACTCGCACACTCACACACTCACTCACTCACTCGCACGCTCACTCGCACACTCGCTCACCCACTCACTCTCTCACTCGCACACTCGCTCGCACACTCACTCACTCGCACACTCGCAGACTCACTCACTCACTCGCAGACTCACTCACACACACTCACTCACTCGCACACTCACTCGCACACACTCACTCACTCGCACACTCACTCGCACACTCACTCACTCACACACACACACACTCACTCGCACACTCACTCACTCACACACTCACTCGCACACTCACTCACTTACTTACTCGCACACTCACTCACTCACTCGCACGCTCACACACTCACACACTCGCTCACTCACTCACTCACTTACTTGCACACTCATTAATTCGCTCGCTCGCACACTCACTTGCTCACTCACTCACTCACTCACACACACACATTCACTAACACACACGCTCACTAACTCATTCATTCACTCACTCACTCACTCACTCACTCACTCACTCACTCACTCACACACACACTCAATAACACACTCACTCATTCATTCTTACACTCACTCACTCAGTAATTCACTCACTCACACACTCACACACACTCACTCACTCGCTCACTCACTCACTCGCACACACACACTC
>JAJAQA010000007.1:48148156-48195656 GCA_021464565.1 Rutilus rutilus
GTGTGTGTGTGTGTGTGTGTGTGTGTGTGTGTGTAACAGGTATCGGGCCGGACTCGTCGGACGCGACGTTGCTGTCCGCTATAGCGAGCGCTCTCTGTCTAACGGCTTCTGTGTGTGTGTGTGTGTGTGTGTGTGTGTGTGTAACAGGTATCGGGCCGGACTCGTCGGACGCGACGTTGCTGTCCGCTATAGCGAGCGCTCTGTGTGTAACGGCTTCTGTGTGTGTGTGTGTGTGTGTGTGTGTGTGTGTGTGTGTGTAACAGGTATCGGGCCGGACTCGTCGGACGCGACGTTGCTGTCCGCTATAGCGAGCGCTCTCTGTGTAACGGCTTCTGTGTGTGTGTGTGTGTGTGTGTGTGTAACAGGTATCGGGCCGGACTCGTCGGACGCGACGTTGCTGTCCGCTATAGCGAGCGCTCTGTGTGTAACGGCTTCTGTGTGTGTGTGTGTGTGTGTGTGTGTGTGTATGTGTAACAGGTATCGGGCCGGACTCGTCGGACGCGACGTTGCTGTCCGCTATAGCGAGCGCTCTGTGTGTAACAGCTTCTGTGTGTGTGTGTGTGTGTGTGTGTGTGTGTAACAGGTATCGGGCCGGACTCGTCGGACGCGACGTTGCTGTCCGCTATAGCGAGCGCTCTCTGTGTAACGGCTTCTGTGTGTGTGTGTGTGTGTGTGTGTGTGTAACAGGTATCGGGCCGGACTCGTCGGACGCGACGTTGCTGTCCGCTATAGCGAGCGCTCTGTGTGTAACAGCTTCTGTGTGTGTGTGTGTGTGTGTGTGTGTGTGTGTGTAACAGGTATCGGGCCGGACTCGTCGGACGCGACGCTGCTGTCCGCTATAGCGAGCGCTCTCTGTGTGTAACGGCTTCTGTGTGTGTGTGTGTGTAACAGGTATCGGGCCGGACTCGTCGGACGCGACGTTGCTGTCCGCTATAGCGAGCGCTCTGTGTGTAACGGCTTCTGTGTGTGTGTGTGTGTGTGTGTGTGTGTGTGTGTATGTGTAACAGGTATCGGGCCGGACTCGTCGGACGCGACGTTGCTGTCCGCTATAGCGAGCGCTCTGTGTGTAACAGCTTCTGTGTGTGTGTGTGTGTGTGTGTGTGTGTGTGTGTGTAACAGGTATCGGGCCGGACTCGTCGGACGCGACGCTGCTGTCTGCTATAGCGAGCGCTCTGTGTGTAACAGCTTCTGTGTGTGTGTGTGTGTGTGTGTGTGTGTGTGTATGTGTAACAGGTATCGGGCCGGACTCGTCGGACGCGACGCTGCTGTCTGCTATAGCGAGCGCTCTGTGTGTAACAGCTTCTGTGTGTGTGTGTGTGTGTGTGTGTGTGTGTGTGTGTGTGTGTAACAGGTATCGGGCCGGACTCGTCGGACGCGACGTTGCTGTCCGCTATAGCGAGCGCTCTGTGTGTAACGGCTTCTGTGTGTGTGTGTGTAACAGGTATCGGGCCGGACTCGTCGGACGCGACGTTGCTGTCCGCTATAGCGAGCGCTCTGTGTGTAACAGCTTCTGTGTGTGTGTGTGTGTGTGTGTGTGTGTGTGTAACAGGTATCGGGCCGGACTCGTCGGACGCGACGTTGCTGTCCGCTATAGCGAGCGCTCTGTGTGTAACAGCTTCTGTGTGTGTGTGTGTGTGTGTGTGTGTGTGTGTGTAACAGGTATCGGGCCGGACTCGTCGGACGCGACGCTGCTGTCCGCTATAGCGAGCGCTGTGTGTGTGTGTGTGTGTGTGTGTAACAGGTATCGGGCCGGACTCGTCGGACACGACGTTGCTGTCCGCTATAGCGAGCGCTCTCTGTGTAACGGCTTCTGTGTGTGTGTGTGTGTGTGTGTGTGTGTAACAGGTATCGGGCCGGACTCGTCGGACGCGACGTTGCTGTCCGCTATAGCGAGCGCTCTGTGTGTAACGGCTTCTGTGTGTGTGTGTGTGTGTGTGTGTGTGTGTATGTGTAACAGGTATCGGGCCGGACTCGTCGGACGCGACGTTGCTGTCCGCTATAGCGAGCGCTCTGTGTGTAACGGCTTCTGTGTGTGTGTGTGTGTGTGTGTGTGTGTGTGTGTATGTGTAACAGGTATCGGGCCGGACTCGTCGGACGCGACGTTGCTGTCCGCTATAGCGAGCGCTCTGTGTGTAACAGCTTCTGTGTGTGTGTGTGTGTGTGTGTGTGTGTGTGTGTGTGTGTAACAGGTATCGGGCCGGACTCGTCGGACGCGACGTTGCTGTCCGCTATAGCGAGCGCTCTGTGTGTAACGGCTTCTGTGTGTGTGTGTGTGTGTGTGTGTGTGTGTATGTGTAACAGGTATCGGGCCGGACTCGTCGGACGCGACGTTGCTGTCCGCTATAGCGAGCGCTCTGTGTGTAACAGCTTCTGTGTGTGTGTGTGTGTGTGTGTGTGTGTGTGTGTGTGTGTAACAGGTATCGGGCCGGACTCGTCGGACGTGACGTTGCTGTCCGCTATAGCGAGCGCTCTCTGTGTAACGGCTTCTGTGTGTGTGTGTGTGTGTGTGTGTGTGTGTAACAGGTATCGGGCCGGACTCGTCGGACGCGACGCTGCTGTCCGCTATAGCGAGCGCTCTGTGTGTAACAGCTTCTGTGTGTGTGTGTGTGTGTGTGTAACAGGTATCGGGCCGGAGTCGTCGGACGTGACGTTGCTGTCCGCTATAGCGAGCGCTCTCTGTGTAACGGCTTCTGTGTGTGTGTGTGTGTGTGTGTGTGTGTGTAACAGGTATCGGGCCGGACTCGTCGGACGCGACGCTGCTGTCTGCTATAGCGAGCGCTCTCTGTGTAACGGCTTCTGTGTGTGTGTGTGTGTGTGTGTGTGTGTGTGTGTGTGTGTGTAACAGGTATCGGGCCGGACTCGTCGGACGCGACGTTGCTGTCCGCTATAGCGAGCGCTCTGTGTGTAACGGCTTCTGTGTGTGTGTGTGTGTGTGTAACAGGTATCGGGCCGGACTCGTCGGACGCGACGCTGCTGTCCGCTATAGCGAGCGCTCTGTGTGTAACGGCTTCTGTGTGTGTGTGTGTGTGTGTGTGTGTGTGTGTGTAACAGGTATCGGGCCGGACTCGTCGGACGCGACGCTGCTGTCCGCTATAGCGAGCGCTCTCTGTGTAACGGCTTCTGTGTGTGTGTGTGTGTGTGTAACGGGTTCTGTGTGTCTGTGTGTGTGTGTGTGTGTGTGTGTGTAACAGGTATCGGGCCGGACTCGTCGGACGCGACGCTGCTGTCTGCTATAGCGAGCGCTCTGTGTGTAACGGCTTCTGTGTGTGTGTGTGTGTGTGTGTGTGTGTGTGTGTAACAGGTATCGGGCCGGACTCGTCGGACGTGACGCTGCTGTCCGCTATAGCGAGCGCTCTGTGTGTAACGGCTTCTGTGTGTGTGTGTGTGTGTGTGTGTGTGTGTGTGTGTGTAACAGGTATCGGGCCGGACTCGTCGGACGCGACGTTGCTGTCCGCTATAGCGAGCGCTCTCTGTGTAACGGCTTCTGTGTGTGTGTGTGTGTGTGTGTAACGGGTTCTGTGTGTCTGTGTGTGTGTGTGTGTGTGTGTGTGTGTGTAACAGGTATCGGGCCGGACTCGTCGGACGTGACGCTGCTGTTCGCTATAGCGAGCGCTCTGTGTGTAACGGCTTCTGTGTGTGTGTGTGTGTGTGTGTGTGTGTGTAACAGGTATCGGGCCGGACTCGTCGGACGCGACGCTGCTGTCTGCTATAGCGAGCGCTCTGTGTGTAACGGCTTCTGTGTGTGTGTGTGTGTGTGTGTGTGTGTGTGTGTGTAACAGGTATCGGGCCGGACTCGTCGGACGTGACGCTGCTGTCCGCTATAGCGAGCGCTCTGTGTGTAACGGCTTCTGTGTGTGTGTGTGTGTGTGTGTAACAGGTATCGGGCCGGACTCGTCGGACGTGACGCTGCTGTCCGCTATAGC
Source organism: Rutilus rutilus (assembly GCA_021464565.1). NCBI lineage: Eukaryota > Metazoa > Chordata > Actinopteri > Cypriniformes > Leuciscidae > Rutilus > Rutilus rutilus. The sequence continues at coordinate 48,152,080 of JAJAQA010000007.1, forward strand.
GAGCGCTCTGTGTGTAACGGCTTCTGTGTGTGTGTGTGTGTGTGTGTGTGTGTGTGTAACAGGTATCGGGCCGGACTCGTCGGACGTGACGCTGCTGTCCGCTATAGCGAGCGCTCTGTGTGTAACGGCTTCTGTGTGTGTGTGTGTGTGTGTGTGTGTGTGTGTAACAGGTATCGGGCCGGACTCGTCGGACGTGACGCTGCTGTCCGCTATAGAGAGCGCTCTGTGTGTAACGGCTTCTGTGTGTGTGTGTGTGTGTGTGTGTGTGTGTAACAGGTATCGGGCCGGACTCGTCGGACGCGACGCTGCTGTCCGCTATAGCGAGCGCTCTCTGTGTAACGGCTTCTGTGTGTGTGTGTGTGTGTGTGTGTGTGTGTAACAGGTATCGGGCCGGACTCGTCGGACGTGACGCTGCTGTCCGCTATAGCGAGCGCTGTCTGTGTAACGGCTTCTGTGTGTGTGTGTGTGTGTGTGTGTGTGTGTAACAGGTATCGGGCCGGACTCGTCGGACGTGACGCTGCTGTCCGCTATAGCGAGCGCTCTGTGTGTAACGGCTTCTGTGTGTGTGTGTGTGTGTGTGTGTGTGTGTAACAGGTATCGGGCCGGACTCGTCGGACGCGACGCTGCTGTCCGCTATAGCGAGCGCTCTGTGTGTAACGGCTTCTGTGTGTGTGTGTGTGTGTGTGTGTGTGTGTGTGTAACAGGTATCGGGCCGGACTCGTCGGACGCGACGCTGCTGTCCGCTATAGCGAGCGCTCTGTGTGTAACGGCTTCTGTGTGTGTGTGTGTGTGTGTAACGGGTTCTGTGTGTCTGTGTGTGTGTGTGTGTGTAACAGGTATCGGGCCGGACTCGTCGGACGCGACGTTGCTGTCCGCTATAGCGAGCGCTCTCTGTGTAACGGCTTCTGTGTGTGTGTGTGTGTGTAACAGGTATCGGGCCGGACTCGTCGGACGCGACGCTGCTGTCCGCTATAGCGAGCGCTCTGTGTGTAACAGCTTCTGTGTGTGTGTGTGTGTGTGTGTAACAGGTATCGGGCCGGACTCGTCGGACGTGACGTTGCTGTCCGCTTATAGCGAGCGCTCTCTGTGTAACGGCTTCTGTGTGTGTGTGTGTGTGTGTGTGTGTGTGTAACAGGTATCGGGCCGGACTCGTCGGACGTGACGTTGCTGTCCGCTATAGCGAGCGCTCTGTGTGTAACGGCTTCTGTGTGTGTGTGTGTGTGTGTGTGTGTGTGTGTAACAGGTATCGGGCCGGACTCGTCGGACGTGACGTTGCTGTCCGCTATAGCGAGCGCTCTGTGTGTAACGGCTTCTGTGTGTGTGTGTGTGTGTGTGTAACGGGTTCTGTGTGTCTGTGTGTGTGTGTGTGTGTAACAGGTATCGGGCCGGACTCGTCGGACGCGACGTTGCTGTCCGCTATAGCGAGCGCTCTCTGTGTAACGGCTTCTGTGTGTGTGTGTGTGTGTGTGTGTGTGTGTGTAACAGGTATCGGGCCGGACTCGTCGGACGCGACGCTGCTGTCCGCTATAGCGAGCGCTCTGTGTGTAACGGCTTCTGTGTGTGTGTGTGTGTAACAGGTATCGGGCCGGACTCGTCGGACGCGACGCTGCTGTCCGCTATAGCGAGCGCTCTGTGTGTAACGGCTTCTGTGTGTGTGTGTGTGTGTGTAACGGGTTCTGTGTGTCTGTGTGTGTGTGTGTGTGTAACAGGTATCGGGCCGGACTCGTCGGACGCGACGTTGCTGTCCGCTATAGCGAGCGCTCTGTGTGTAACGGCTTCTGTGTGTGTGTGTGTGTGTGTGTGTGTGTGTATGTGTAACAGGTATCGGGCCGGACTCGTCGGACGCGACGTTGCTGTCCGCTATAGCGAGCGCTCTGTGTGTAACGGCTTCTGTGTGTGTGTGTGTGTGTGTGTGTGTGTGTGTGTATGTGTAACAGGTATCGGGCCGGACTCGTCGGACGCGACGTTGCTGTCCGCTATAGCGAGCGCTCTGTGTGTAACAGCTTCTGTGTGTGTGTGTGTGTGTGTGTGTGTGTGTGTGTGTGTAACAGGTATCGGGCCGGACTCGTCGGACGCGACGTTGCTGTCCGCTATAGCGAGCGCTCTGTGTGTAACGGCTTCTGTGTGTGTGTGTGTGTGTGTGTGTGTGTGTATGTGTAACAGGTATCGGGCCGGACTCGTCGGACGCGACGTTGCTGTCCGCTATAGCGAGCGCTCTGTGTGTAACAGCTTCTGTGTGTGTGTGTGTGTGTGTGTGTGTGTGTGTGTGTGTGTAACAGGTATCGGGCCGGACTCGTCGGACGTGACGTTGCTGTCCGCTATAGCGAGCGCTCTCTGTGTAACGGCTTCTGTGTGTGTGTGTGTGTGTGTGTGTGTGTGTAACAGGTATCGGGCCGGACTCGTCGGACGCGACGCTGCTGTCCGCTATAGCGAGCGCTCTGTGTGTAACAGCTTCTGTGTGTGTGTGTGTGTGTGTGTAACAGGTATCGGGCCGGAGTCGTCGGACGTGACGTTGCTGTCCGCTATAGCGAGCGCTCTCTGTGTAACGGCTTCTGTGTGTGTGTGTGTGTGTGTGTGTGTGTGTGTAACAGGTATCGGGCCGGACTCGTCGGACGCGACGCTGCTGTCTGCTATAGCGAGCGCTCTCTGTGTAACGGCTTCTGTGTGTGTGTGTGTGTGTGTGTGTGTGTGTGTGTGTGTGTAACAGGTATCGGGCCGGACTCGTCGGACGCGACGTTGCTGTCCGCTATAGCGAGCGCTCTGTGTGTAACGGCTTCTGTGTGTGTGTGTGTGTGTAACAGGTATCGGGCCGGACTCGTCGGACGCGACGCTGCTGTCCGCTATAGCGAGCGCTCTGTGTGTAACGGCTTCTGTGTGTGTGTGTGTGTGTGTGTGTGTGTGTGTGTAACAGGTATCGGGCCGGACTCGTCGGACGCGACGCTGCTGTCCGCTATAGCGAGCGCTCTCTGTGTAACGGCTTCTGTGTGTGTGTGTGTGTGTGTAACGGGTTCTGTGTGTCTGTGTGTGTGTGTGTGTGTGTGTGTGTAACAGGTATCGGGCCGGACTCGTCGGACGCGACGCTGCTGTCTGCTATAGCGAGCGCTCTGTGTGTAACGGCTTCTGTGTGTGTGTGTGTGTGTGTGTGTGTGTGTAACAGGTATCGGGCCGGACTCGTCGGACGTGACGCTGCTGTCCGCTATAGCGAGCGCTCTGTGTGTAACGGCTTCTGTGTGTGTGTGTGTGTGTGTGTGTGTGTGTGTGTGTAACAGGTATCGGGCCGGACTCGTCGGACGCGACGTTGCTGTCCGCTATAGCGAGCGCTCTCTGTGTAACGGCTTCTGTGTGTGTGTGTGTGTGTGTAACGGGTTCTGTGTGTCTGTGTGTGTGTGTGTGTGTGTGTGTGTGTGTAACAGGTATCGGGCCGGACTCGTCGGACGTGACGCTGCTGTTCGCTATAGCGAGCGCTCTGTGTGTAACGGCTTCTGTGTGTGTGTGTGTGTGTGTGTGTGTGTGTAACAGGTATCGGGCCGGACTCGTCGGACGCGACGCTGCTGTCTGCTATAGCGAGCGCTCTGTGTGTAACGGCTTCTGTGTGTGTGTGTGTGTGTGTGTGTGTGTGTGTGTAACAGGTATCGGGCCGGACTCGTCGGACGTGACGCTGCTGTCCGCTATAGCGAGCGCTCTGTGTGTAACGGCTTCTGTGTGTGTGTGTGTGTGTGTGTAACAGGTATCGGGCCGGACTCGTCGGACGTGACGCTGCTGTCCGCTATAGCGAGCGCTCTGTGTGTAACGGCTTCTGTGTGTGTGTGTGTGTGTGTGTGTGTGTGTGTAACAGGTATCGGGCCGGACTCGTCGGACGTGACGCTGCTGTCCGCTATAGCGAGCGCTCTGTGTGTAACGGCTTCTGTGTGTGTGTGTGTGTGTGTGTGTGTGTGTGTGTAACAGGTATCGGGCCGGACTCGTCGGACGTGACGCTGCTGTCCGCTATAGCGAGCGCTCTGTGTGTAACGGCTTCTGTGTGTGTGTGTGTGTGTGTGTGTGTGTGTAACAGGTATCGGGCCGGACTCGTCGGACGCGACGCTGCTGTCCGCTATAGCGAGCGCTCTCTGTGTAACGGCTTCTGTGTGTGTGTGTGTGTGTGTGTGTGTGTGTAACAGGTATCGGGCCGGACTCGTCGGACGTGACGCTGCTGTCCGCTATAGCGAGCGCTGTCTGTGTAACGGCTTCTGTGTGTGTGTGTGTGTGTGTGTGTGTGTGTAACAGGTATCGGGCCGGACTCGTCGGACGTGACGCTGCTGTCCGCTATAGCGAGCGCTCTGTGTGTAACGGCTTCTGTGTGTGTGTGTGTGTGTGTGTGTGTGTGTAACAGGTATCGGGCCGGACTCGTCGGACGCGACGCTGCTGTCCGCTATAGCGAGCGCTCTGTGTGTAACGGCTTCTGTGTGTGTGTGTGTGTGTGTGTGTGTGTGTGTGTAACAGGTATCGGGCCGGACTCGTCGGACGCGACGCTGCTGTCCGCTATAGCGAGCGCTCTGTGTGTAACGGCTTCTGTGTGTGTGTGTGTGTGTGTAACGGGTTCTGTGTGTCTGTGTGTGTGTGTGTGTGTAACAGGTATCGGGCCGGACTCGTCGGACGCGACGTTGCTGTCCGCTATAGCGAGCGCTCTCTGTGTAACGGCTTCTGTGTGTGTGTGTGTGTGTAACAGGTATCGGGCCGGACTCGTCGGACGCGACGCTGCTGTCCGCTATAGCGAGCGCTCTGTGTGTAACAGCTTCTGTGTGTGTGTGTGTGTGTGTGTAACAGGTATCGGGCCGGACTCGTCGGACGTGACGTTGCTGTCCGCTATAGCGAGCGCTCTCTGTGTAACGGCTTCTGTGTGTGTGTGTGTGTGTGTGTGTGTGTGTAACAGGTATCGGGCCGGACTCGTCGGACGTGACGTTGCTGTCCGCTATAGCGAGCGCTCTGTGTGTAACGGCTTCTGTGTGTGTGTGTGTGTGTGTGTGTGTGTGTGTAACAGGTATCGGGCCGGACTCGTCGGACGTGACGTTGCTGTCCGCTATAGCGAGCGCTCTGTGTGTAACGGCTTCTGTGTGTGTGTGTGTGTGTAACGGGTTCTGTGTGTCTGTGTGTGTGTGTGTGTGTAACAGGTATCGGGCCGGACTCGTCGGACGCGACGTTGCTGTCCGCTATAGCGAGCGCTCTCTGTGTAACGGCTTCTGTGTGTGTGTGTGTGTGTGTGTGTGTGTGTGTAACAGGTATCGGGCCGGACTCGTCGGACGCGACGCTGCTGTCCGCTATAGCGAGCGCTCTGTGTGTAACGGCTTCTGTGTGTGTGTGTGTGTAACAGGTATCGGGCCGGACTCGTCGGACGCGACGCTGCTGTCCGCTATAGCGAGCGCTCTGTGTGTAACGGCTTCTGTGTGTGTGTGTGTGTGTGTAACGGGTTCTGTGTGTCTGTGTGTGTGTGTGTGTGTAACAGGTATCGGGCCGGACTCGTCGGACGCGACGTTGCTGTCCGCTATAGCGAGCGCTCTCTGTGTAACGGCTTCTGTGTGTGTGTGTGTGTGTAACAGGTATCGGGCCGGACTCGTCGGACGCGACGCTGCTGTCCGCTATAGCGAGCGCTCTGTGTGTAACAGCTTCTGTGTGTGTGTGTGTGTGTGTGTGTGTAACAGGTATCGGGCCGGACTCGTCGGACGTGACGTTGCTGTCCGCTATAGCGAGCGCTCTCTGTGTAACGGCTTCTGTGTGTGTGTGTGTGTGTGTGTGTGTGTGTGTGTGTAACAGGTATCGGGCCGGACTCGTCGGACGCGACGCTGCTGTCCGCTATAGCGAGCGCTCTGTGTGTAACGGCTTCTGTGTGTGTGTGTGTAACAGGTATCGGGCCGGACTCGTCGGACGCGACGTTGCTGTCCGCTATAGCGAGCGCTCTGTGTGTAACGGCTTCTGTGTGTGTGTGTGTGTGTGTGTGTGTGTGTGTGTGTAACAGGTATCGGGCCGGACTCGTCGGACGCGACGCTGCAGTCCGCTATAGCGAGCGCTCTGTGTGTAACGGCTTCTGTGTGTGTGTGTGTGTGTGTGTGTGTGTGTGTGTAACAGGTATCGGGCCGGACTCGTCGGACGTGACGTTGCTGTCCGCTATAGCGAGCGCTCTGTGTGTAACGGCTTCTGTGTGTGTGTGTGTGTAACAGGTATCGGGCCGGACTCGTCGGACGCGACGCTGCTGTCCGCTATAGCGAGCGCTCTGTGTGTAACGGCTTCTGTGTGTGTGTGTGTGTGTGTGTGTGTGTAACAGGTATCGGGCCGGACTCGTCGGACGTGACGTTGCTGTCCGCTATAGCGAGCGCTCTGTGTGTAACGGCTTCTGTGTGTGTGTGTGTGTGTGTGTGTGTGTAACAGGTATCGGGCCGGACTCGTCGGACGTGACGTTGCTGTCCGCTATAGCGAGCGCTCTGTGTGTAACGGCTTCTGTGTGTGTGTGTGTGTGTGTAACGGGTTCTGTGTGTGTGTGTGTGTGTGTGTGTGTGTGTAACAGGTATCGGGCCGGACTCGTCGGACGCGACGTTGCTGTCCGCTATAGCGAGCGCTCTCTGTGTAACGGCTTCTGTGTGTGTGTGTGTGTGTGTGTAACAGGTATCGGGCCGGACTCGTCGGACGCGACGTTGCTGTCCGCTACAGCGAGCGCTCTGTGTGTAACGGCTTCTGTGTGTGTGTGTGTGTGTGTGTGTGTGTGTGTGTGTGTGTGTGTGTGTGTGTGTGTAACAGGTATCGGGCCGGACTCGTCGGACGCGACGTTGCTGTCTGCTATAGCGAGCGCTCTCTGTGTGTAACGGCTTCTGTGTGTGTGTGTGTGTGTGTGTGTGTGTGTGTGTGTGTGTGTGTGTGTGTGTGTGTGTAACAGGTATCGGGCCGGACTCGTCGGACGCGACGTTGCTGTCTGCTATAGCGAGCGCTCTCTGTGTGTAACGGCTTCTGTGTGTGTGTGTGTGTGTGTGTGTGTGTGTGTGTGTGTGTGTGTGTGTGTGTGTGTGTGTGTAACAGGTATCGGGCCGGACTCGTCGGACGCGACGTTGCTGTCCGCTATAGCGAGCGCTCTGTGTGTAACAGCTTCTGTGTGTGTGTGTGTGTGTGTGTGTGTGTGTGTGTGTGTGTGTGTGTGTAACAGGTATCGGGCCGGACTCGTCGGACGCGACGTTGCTGTCTGCTATAGCGAGCGCTCTCTGTGTGTAACGGCTTCTGTGTGTGTGTGTGTGTAACAGGTATCGGGCCGGACTCGTCGGACGCGACGTTGCTGTCTGCTATAGCGAGCGCTCTCTGTGTAACGGCTTCTGTGTGTGTGTGTGTGTGTGTGTGTGTGTAACAGGTATCGGGCCGGACTCGTCGGACGCGACGTTGCTGTCCGCTATAGCGAGCGCTCTGTGTGTAACGGCTTCTGTGTGTGTGTGTGTGTGTGTGTGTGTGTGTGTGTGTGTGTGTGTGTGTGTGTGTGTGTAACAGGTATCGGGCCGGACTCGTCGGACGCGACGTTGCTGTCCGCTATAGCGAGCGCTCTCTGTGTGTAACGGCTTCTGTGTGTGTGTGTGTGTAACAGGTATCGGGCCGGACTCGTCGGACGCGACGTTGCTGTCCGCTATAGCGAGCGCTCTCTGTGTGTAACGGCTTCTGTGTGTGTGTGTGTGTGTGTGTGTGTGTAACAGGTATCGGGCCGGACTCGTCGGACGCGACGCTGCTGTCCGCTATAGCGAGCGCTCTGTGTGTAACGGCTTCTGTGTGTGTGTGTAACGGCTTCTGTGTGTGTGTGTGTGTGTGTGTGTGTGTAACAGGTATCGGGCCGGACTCGTCGGACGCGACGTTGCTGTCCGCTATAGCGAGCGCTCTCTGTGTGTAACGGCTTCTGTGTGTGTGTGTGTGTGTGTGTGTGTGTGTGTGTGTGTGTGTGTGTAACAGGTATCGGGCCGGACTCGTCGGACGCGACGTTGCTGTCCGCTATAGCGAGCGCTCTCTGTGTAACGGCTTCTGTGTGTGTGTGTGTGTGTGTGTGTGTGTGTGTGTGTGTGTGTGTGTGTGTGTGTGTGTAACAGGTATCGGGCCGGACTCGTCGGACGCGACGTTGCTGTCCACTATAGCGAGCGCTCTGTGTGTAACAGCTTCTGTGTGTGTGTGTGTGTGTGTGTGTGTGTGTAACAGGTATCGGGCCGGACTCGTCGGACGCGACGTTGCTGTCCGCTATAGCGAGCGCTCTCTGTCTAACGGCTTCTGTGTGTGTGTGTGTGTGTGTGTGTGTGTGTGTAACAGGTATCGGGCCGGACTCGTCGGACGTGACGTTGCTGTCCGCTATAGCGAGCGCTCTCTGTGTAACGGCTTCTGTGTGTGTGTGTGTGTGTGTGTGTGTGTGTGTGTGTAACAGGTATCGGGCCGGACTCGTCGGACGTGACGTTGCTGTCCGCTATAGCGAGCGCTCTCTGTGTAACGGCTTCTGTGTGTGTGTGTGTGTGTGTGTGTGTGTGTGTGTGTGTAACAGGTATCGGGCCGGACTCGTCGGACGTGACGTTGCTGTCCGCTATAGCGAGCGCTCTCTGTGTAACGGCTTCTGTGTGTATGTGTGTGTGTAACAGGTATCGGGCCGGACTCGTCGGACGCGACGTTGCTGTCCGCTATAGCGAGCGCTCTGTGTGTAACGGCTTCTGTGTGTGTGTGTGTAACAGGTATCGGGCCGGACTCGTCGGACGCGACGTTGCTGTCCGCTATAGCGAGCGCTCTGTGTGTAACGGCTTCTGTGTGTGTGTGTGTAACAGGTATCGGGCCGGACTCGTCGGACGCGACGTTGCTGTCCGCTATAGCGAGCGCTCTGCACATGAGCTCAGCGCCCATCACGGGTCAGACCTCCAGCGCCGCTGAGAAGAACCCCGCTATATGGCTCAACACATCCCAGCCGCTCTGCAAAGCCTTCACCGTCACTGATGAAGACATCCGGTGAGATCTGTGTGAGTGAGTGAGTGAGAGTGTGTGTGTGTGTGTGTGTGTGTGTGTGTGTGTGTGTTTCAGACTAACGCATCTGTGAAGAATCTAACTCCACATTACTGTATATGAAACAACAAACGAGTCTGGCAGAACTTTACTTGATGCCTTATATATAATGCATTATAAAAGTATTTTAAAGCATTGATTTTGCTTTGTAATCCACCTTATATTGCATTGTATGATCTTGTGAATAATTGTAGCCACAGTTATAATACATTGTAATAATTACACAGTCCTGTATCTTATCAAAAATAAAATATCAAATATCAACAACAATGTATCCGCTTCAGTGCACTTATCAAAATAACAAAAATAGTAGTCAAATGTCAAAAGTTTTGTATTTAATGACAAGAAAAAATATAATTTTACTGTATAATCTACAAGAAAATGTTCAAATACTCCACTTAAACACAAGTTTAATATGTTTTTTTCACAGAATCTGTAATTTTCTGTCGCTGGTTGGATGTTTCTGAAAACATCTGGTTCATGTTTGCGTTTTCTTCCGTCACTGGGCCAAGCTAATCCGCTCTGGAAGCCCATAGAAACGTGTGGTGAAAAGTTGTGAAATTTGGCACACTGATAGAGGACAGTCCCAACATTAACCACAGCAATTTTGGAGTCTCTAACTCAAACCCTCTAGCGCCACCACATGTCCAAAATTCCACATAATGCTAATAACTTTTGAACCATAAGAGCTAGAGGTGAAATAATTTTTTCATCTGATTCCTTGACTCAAGACGATTCAATTGACATCATATGACATCATGACTATGCTGGGAAAAAGTTATTAAAATCTTTTTGATATACCCAACCGTTCTCAAATAACGCGTGGACAAATTCGGCGAAGAACACGCCAAATTGGATGCGAGGCTATATCTCCGCAACGCTTTAGCGTATCGAGGCGAACTTTGGTACATGTCATCACAAGCATGACCTGAGGCTACATGCAGCGTTTCAGCTCAGCGCCACCTATGAATAAAACTCGAATGAATTGATTCTAGCCGAATCGAATGATACCCATTTTACGTTTTCTGGGCATTGGCCATTTAGAATTTTGTCATAAAATGCTGCAATTTATGCATGCATTAGCGCATCAGGACCAAGCCCTGAAGGTACGCAAAGTTTCGAAAAGTAATAAGCTACTAAATCATATTAAATGTGATTTTACAAAGATTTTTCAACCATTTTGACTAAAATAATATAAAAATGCAATTTTTTGTGCCAAAATTAGTAGGAAACAAGCATTTAATTCAGCAGATATGATGCAGGGCAGTGATATGCCTTATTATAATCACAGTTATAATAATGTCTATTCAGTTTTGCACCTTTAGAAAGTATAATGCATTACAACACATGAAAATCAAGGATATTCAGATGTAACAAGGAATCTGTAAATATTATAATGCATTTTAACTTTGGTTACGATTATTTATGAAAAGATATAATGCATTGCAATGTACATTATGAATACATTCATATTGCATTATTCAGTAGCATGCTTTCTGATGCATGTGATTTAGTCATGTCATGCAGCCGTTTCACTTTCTGTTTGGACATAAACCTGCTTGTTCAAGACATGTTTTCTGATAGGTTTGTTGTGAGATCAGCCGGCCTGTTAATATTCCTGTATAATTGAGAAGTGATGTGAAGTGAAGTTTGAAAGTGTTATGTATTCATCGAGTTCCCTCTCAGTCGAGGCGTGTCGCTCAGCGTTGGGAATCAGGCGTCACAGTTCAAGCCGAGCTGAAACTATCCCGAGGTCTCATCTGCAAGAGTCATTTCACTCCGAGGCTCTGAGGGTAAATTGGATGCTTGCTGTATGAAAAACACAAGTGAAATAAGATTTTCCTGCTGTAGTTGTTTTCTGGCTGGCTTTCCTCCAGCATACAGATGAGACGTCTAGTCCTCCGCATACACTAATAGTGGGACTGGCAAATTTGTGATCTGCAAACAAATGTTGTGTTGTGATTATAGTGGTTAAAACTCTGGCTAGAGCTGGTTAGCAGAAAGTGATCTAAACTGCTGATCTAGACTGTTTCCACTTAACCAACCAACCAACCAACCAACCAACCAACCAATTAACCAACCAACCAACCAACCAACCAACCAACCAACCAAATAACTAACCAATTAACCAACAAACCAACCAATTAACCAACTAAACAACCAACCAACTAACTTAACTAACCAACCAGTTAACCAACGAACTAACCAACCAACCAACCAACCAATTAACCAACCAACCAGTTAACCAACCAACTAACCAACTAACCAACCAACCAACCAACCAACCAACCAACCAACCAACCAACCAACCAGGGGCATGTTCAAGTTCAAAACGGTGCGCAACGTTTTGCTACGGTTTCCGGGTTGAACGTCATGTTTCCTGGAAACGGCGTGCACCGGTGTGCAACGGGGTTTGAGATACGTTTTCTCTTGTTTGGTGGGTGTGTCAGAACTGCAGTCCAATCAGCAGCAACATGTATATAAAGCACATGGTATTAAAGTGAACTCGCACAATGGGTTCAAGAAAAGTAATTTACAAATGTGTTCGATGCAGCTCGGTATACGCAAAAACTGAGGATATTAGAAGACATGTTTGTCGAAAGTTTTATTGTAAAAAATATAGGATATCAACATAATGATGTAGTTGTTTATATTTTTAGCTTCATTGCAAGTGTATTGGTATAGAAATAAACAATGGTAATTAAGTGCTTTTCCTAAAAATGAGAAAGAAAATACAGGGTATTAAAACAGTATGAACTACAAATAAAGTCAGTATGTGAGGCTAAATAGATGTGTTTTAGTCTGAATTAGGTAAGATGTGTGCTTCCATTTCAGTTTCCACAAATCCCTTCACTCGATTGGGATGTTCTCTTTTGTTCTGGGCGGCAAGTGCAGTAACTGTAACATCGGGCATATTTTGTAGTATTAAACACATATTTATACCGACTTCATCAGGATCAGAAAATTCTTCACAAAGAACACAAAGAATGGCCTTCTCAGCTGCCATAGTTGCAACTCTTGCGTAATCAGAACAGTGTGTTCAACGCATCACCGTTTCTGTTTAAAAAACGTTGTGCAACATTTTGTCGGGGCTGAACGCAGCCCAGTTAACCAACCAACTAACCAACCAACCAACCAACCAACCAACCATCCAACCAACCAACTAACGAACCAACCAGTTAACCAGCCAACCAATTAACCAAATAAACAACCAACCAATTAACTAACCAATTAACCAACAAACCATCCATCCAACCAACCAACCAACCAGTCAACCAACCAACCAACCAACCAACCAACCAACCAATTTACCAACTAAACAACCAACCAATTAACTAACCAATTAACCATCAAACCATCCAACCAACCAACTAAACAACCAACCAATTAACCAACCAACCAAGCAACCAACCAACCAACCAACCAACCAACCAACCAACCAATTAACCAACTAAACAACCAACCAATTAACTAACCAATTAACCAACAAACCATCCATCCAACCAACCAACCAACCAACTAAACAACCAACCAATTAACTAACCAATTAACCATCAAACCATCCAACCAACCAACTAAACAACCAACCAATTAACCAACCAACCAACCAACCAACCAACCAACCAACCAACCAACCAACCAACCAATTAACCAACTAAACAACCAACCAATTAACTAACCAGTTAACCAACAAACCATCCATCCAACCAACCAACCAACCAACCAACTAAACAACCAACCAATTAACTAACCAATTAACCATCAAACCATCCAACCAACCAACTAAACAACCAACCAATTAACCAACCAACCAACCAACCAACCAACCAACCAACCAATTAACCAACTAAACAACCAACCAATTAACTAACCAATTAACCAACAAACCATCCATCCAACCAACCAACCAACTAAACAACCAACCAATTAACTAACCAATTAACCATCAAACCATCCAACCAACCAACTAAACAACCAACCAATTAACCAACCAACCAACCAACCAATTTACCAACTAAACAACCAACCAATTAACTAACCAATTAACCATCAAACCATCCAACCAACCAACTAAACAACCAACCAACCAACCAACCAACCAATTAACCAACTAAACAACCAACCAATTAACTAACCAATTAATTAACCAACCAACCAACCAATTTACCAACTAAACAACCAACCAATTAACCATCAAACCATCCAACCAACCAACTAAACAATCAACCAATTAACCAAGCAACCAATTAACCAACTAAACAACCAACCAATTAACCAAGCAACCAACCAAGCAACCAATTAACCAACTAAACAACCAACCAATTAACCAACAAACTATCCATTCAACCAACCATCCATCCAACCAACCAACCAACCAACCAATTTACCAACTAAACAATCAACCAATTAACTAACCAATTAACCATCAAACCATCCAACCAACCAACTAAACAACCAACCAATTAACCAGCACAAAAAACAATTAAAAACAAACAAACAAATAATAAAAACAAACAAAATAAAAACAAACAAATAAAACAAACAAAAAACAAGCAAATAAAAACAAACAAACAAATAAAATTGACATTAATATTTAAATAATGTTAAAAAATATATATAGTGCTTATATTTCTATGAGCGGTTAGAAGTTAAGATAATTGATTTGAAAATAAACCTTATATTTTAATGGGTGTGAGTTTGAGGCTGTTGTAAGTTATGAAAAAAAAAAGTATAAGTATAATGTGATGATATAATGTGTGCTTTAAACACGTTTTTCCTGACAGATTTTGTTCATATATGGTTAAAATCTTCTAAGTAATATTAATAAGTTTTAAATGGTGATATTTCTGAGATGCAGTGGGTCAATATTAGTGCTGTGATTTAGTTGTTCTCATCAATAGTTCTGTTACTGTTGACACACAGATATGTTTCCTAAACTGAAATATGACTGGAAATGTAAAAATCTCTCACCAGTTCAATGTGTGAACACAGTTTTCCAGTCCTGAACACTAGAGGGCAGTAGATGCACACATGGCACTGGAGTAGAGGAAGGAAAGGCCTGAGAGATTAAAAAACCAGGAAAAATCCCAGATGTTAAAATGAGCAACGGTCCTGTCGAGTGGACGAGGCCTCAGTCATCATGTGCTTTACTCTTTATTCCTGTCTTCATATATAGAGATTTATTCCTGTCTTCATATATAGAGGTGTGTGTCTGTTCTGGCGTTCGGAGGGAAATGCAGGAATGTCATCGAGTTCATGGATCTGATCATTATAATTCAGGACACACACGAGCAGCAAACGCTTGTTCCTTCCTCTGTGTGTCGTAATGGTTCTGATGGTGATGCTGGGTTATATAAGAGGAAACCAGGAGCAGTGACTAACAAGCTTCCATTAGAGTGAGTGAGTGAGTGAGTGTGTGTGTGAGAGCGAGTGAGTGTGTGTGTGTGTGAGAGCGAGTGAGTGAGTGAGTGAGTGAGTGAGTGTGTGTGTGTGTGTGTGAGAGTGAGTGAGTGAGTGTGTGTGTGTGTGTGTGTGTGTGTGTGTGTGTGTGTGTGTGTGTGTGTGTGTGTGTGTGAGAGAGAGTGTGAGTGTGTGTGTGTGTGTGTGTGAGAGCGAGTGAGTGTGTGTGTGTGAGAGCGAGTGAGTGTGTGTGTGTGTGTGTGTGTGAGAGCGAGTGTACCTGTTTTTCTATCCCGGTGGGGACTTCAACCTGAATGCACACAGACTCATGGGGACTCGTGTCACAGTGGGGACCTAAATAGAGGTCCCCATGGGTACACAAGCTTATAAATCATACAGAATGAGTTTTTTGGGAAATGTAAAAATGCAGAATGTTTCCTGTGATGGGTAGGGTTAGGGGTAGGGTTAGTGTAAGGGGACAGAATATACTGTTTGTACAGTATAAAAACCATTAAGTCTATGGAGAGTCCCCACAAAGATAGTGAACCAGACATGTGTGTGTGTGTGTGTGTGTGTGTGTGTGTATATGTCTGTGAGTGAGAGTGTGTGTGAGTGAGAGAGTGAGACTGTGTGTGTGTGTGTGTGTATGTGTGAGAGTGTGTGTGAGTGAGTGAGTGTGTGTGTGTGTGTGTGTGTGTGTGAGAGTGAGAGTGTGTGTGTGTGTGTGTGTGTGTCTGTGAGTGAGTGAGTGAGTGAGTGAGTGTGTGTGTGTCTGTGTGAGTGAGTGAGTGTGTGTGTGTGTGTGTGTGTGTGTGTGTGTGTGTGTGTGTGTCTGTGAGTGAGTGAGTGAGTGAGTGAGTGAGTGAGTGAGTGAGTGAGTGAGTGAGTGAGTGTGTGTGTGTGTGAGAGAGAGTGTGTGTGTGTGTGTGTGTGTGTGTGTGTTACTGTAAAGCATCTGATCCCGATCAGGCCTGATTCCAGAACAAGGAAACATATTACACTTATATTTCCGCTGAATGCCACTTATTAATGTGAGTCAAGATGCATCATTTTCATTTCCCTCCGTCTCTGACCTTTTCATTTAAAGACATAATTCATCCAAACATGATCGTTCTGTCCGCATGTCCTCTTCCTCGTGTCGCCACACTCCTGTATGACCGACACTCTCTTCTGTGGGACACAAAATATGATATTCTGAAGAATATTGGAAACCAAACAGCATTGGCAATAATGTCAGGGTTATTATTGTTAACTAAAACTAAAACTATTGAAAACATTTATATTTAAATAAAGATAAAATGAAATAAAATGATTTTGCCTTGAGAACAAACTGAAATAATTTGAAACACTAAAATAAATAAAACTCACTGCACTGAAATGAATGTAAAGTCAATATAAATAGTAAAAATGACAAATGCACATACTGAAAACTACAAATATGAAAATACATTCTAAATCAAAACATGTAAAAAATATATTCATATTTAAATAATTTTGGAGACATTTCTTAAAATATCTTTTGTGTTCCACAGGAGACAGACGGTCATACGGGTCTGGAACGACATGAATGATCATTTTTGTGTCTTTTATTATTCCTTTAAATCGTCTGATTTCAGGCTGTGCCTTTAAGACGTGTTTATGTGAACGAGAGTGTGTGTGTGTGTAACAGTTTAGTTCACACTGTTGAGCTGCTGAACCTCAGTAGGTGTTAATGTGTGAATATGTTGGTGAGCTCATGGCTGTGGTGTTATTAACAGAATTTTTTTATGGATTTTCGGCTGATCCGCGAACCAGAGCCACGAGAAACACGTTGCTAGTTTCATTTTTAATTAGATGGGAACTATTTTAGAGATATTTCAGATGTTTCCCCCATCTGACTCATATTCGCCATCTCAACCATATTCTCACAACGATCATTTTTAATGATCCACTTTCAGTGACGCTCGTGTCTGATTCACACAGCACTTGCTCTGCAGTCAGTCTCTGAGTTTGCTAATGAGACGTGTTGTTAATTATGAGTGAAACATCCTGTCATCATGGTGTGTCAGACAGGGTGAAATGCATTTATTGAGTCATCAGAGATTCAATTAGGATAAATATTAGGGATGCACGATATATCGGCCATCATATCGGTATCGGTCGATATCGGTTTATTTTTTTTAATTATCGGCCTGATAAGAATATTTGTCTGATATATTAAAGCTGATAAATAATGTATTATTTCCTTCAGCTGAGACTCTTCAGATGCGCACTGTTCAACATGATGGTTATGAATAACTTGAAATATGATTGGAATCACTTCAGAAAAGGAAAACACAGTTCAGTGCAACATGTGCAGCGCAAGTCTGTCATATCGACTACAGAACATGATCATGAGAACATAATAACTGTGTTTGAGACGTGGATTTTAATGATGAGACTTTTGTGTTTGTAATCAGGCTCTCAAAAATTATATAAAGGTTTAGATTTATCGGCCGATATATCGGTTATCAGCTTTCAAATATAAAGAATTATCGGTTATCGGTATTGGCCAACATTTTCATATCGGTGCATCCCTACTAAATATACTTGTGTTATTATATTTGCATTATTACATTCACTAGTTAACTAGAAAACAGGCATTCTTTTATTATTTTACTCTTGTTATATTATTTAAAATGAATGGATTGAGGGATGCTGAGAAGGCTGAAGGGGGAAGGTAGTGAACGGTGTGTGTTTGAGGGAGACAGAGACAGAGGACGGAGGGTTTGTGTTGTGTGTGTGTGTTCGAGGGTCAGAGGTCATGAGAGATTGATTGACAGGCCTGAGGGGGGGTGAGACGCAGATAAAGTGAGGTCAGTGTTTTGTGTTTGACTTCATCCCTCTCTCTCTCTCCTCTGGGAGCAGGAGCTGAAGGCCCATCAGGGTGTGTGTGTGTGTGTGTGTGTGTGTGTTTGACTCTCTCTCTCTCTCTCTCTCTCTCCCCTCAGGGAGCAGGAGCTGAAGGTCCATCAAGCCCGGCTCAGTCTGGAAGAAGCTCTGATGGCCGACACTTTGGCCCGGGCCGCCGAGTCCAGTCGAGACCCCGAGGGCCGAGCGCCGTAGAGAACCGACAGGTGAGATACTGAGCGAATTTAAAGGGATAGTTCTCCCAAAAATGAAAATCAGCCCATGATTTACTCTCCCTCAACTCATCCTAGGTGTATATGACATTCTTCTTTCAGACGAACACAATCAGAGTTATATTAAAAAATGTCCTGGCTCTTCCAAGCTTTATAGTGGCAGTAAATGGGTGTATGTCTTTGGAAGTCCATCAAAGCGTATCTGTCCATCATAAAAGTGCATCTGTCCATCATAAAAGTGCATCTATCCATCATAAAAGTGCATCTATCCATCATAAAAGTGCATCTATCAATCATAAAAGTGCATCTATCATCATAAAAGTGCATCTGTCATCATAAAAGTGCATCTATCATCATAAAAGTGCATCTATCAATCATAAAAGTGCATCTATCATCATAAAAGTGCATCTGTCCATCATAAAAGTGCATCTATCATCATAAAGTGCATCTGTCCATCATAAAAGTGCATCTATCATCATAAAAGTGCATCTGTCCATCATAAAAGTGCATCTATCATCATAAAGTGCATCTGTCCGTCATAAAAGTGCAACTGTCAATCATAAAAGTGCATCTGTCATCATAAAAGTGCATCTGTCATCATAAAAGTGCATCTGTCATCATAAAAGTGCATCTGTCATCATAAAAGTGCAACTGTCAATCATAAAAGTGCAACTGTCAATCATAAAAGTGCATCTGTCATCATAAAAGTGCATCTGTCATCATAAAAGTGCATCTGTCATCATAAAAGTGCAACTGTCAATCATAAAAGTGCATCTGTCATCATAAAAGTGCATCTGTCCATCATAAAAGTGCATCTGTCCATCATAAAAGTGCATCTGTCCATCATAAAAGTGCAACTGTCCATCATAAAAGTGCATCTGTCATCATAAAAGTGCATCTGTCCATCATAAAAGTGCATCTGTCCATCATAAAAGTGCATCTGTCCATCATAAAAGTGCATCTGTCATCATAAAAGTGCAACTGTCAATCATAAAAGTGCATCTGTCATCATAAAAGTGCATCTGTCCATCATAAAAGTGCATCTGTCCATCATAAAAGTGCATCTGTCCATCATAAAAGTGCATCTGTCCATCATAAAAGTGCAACTGTCCATCATAAAAGTGCATTTGTCCATCATAAAAGTGCATCTGTCATCATAAAAGTGCATCTGTCCATCATAAAAGTGCATCTATCCATCATAAAAGTGCATTTGTCCATCATAAAAGTGCATCTGTCATCATAAAAGTGCATCTGTCCATCATAAAAGTGCATCTATCCATCATAAAAGTGCATCTGTCCATCATAAAAGTGCATCTATCATCATAAAAGTGCATCTGTCCATCATAAAAGTGCATCTATCCATCATAAAAGTGCATCTATCCATCATAAAAGTGCATCTGTCATCATAAAAGTGCATCTGTCCATCATAAAAGTGCATCTGTCATCATAAAAGTGCATCTATCCATCATAAAAGTGCATCTATCCATCATAAAAGTGCATCTGTCCATCATAAAAGTGCATCTGTCATCATAAAAGTGCATCTATCCATCATAAAAGTGCATCTGTCCATCATAAAAGTGCATCTGTCATCATAAAAGTGCATCTGTCATCATAAAAGTGCATCTATCCATCATAAAAGTGCATCTGTCCATCATAAAAGTGCATCTATCATCATAAAAGTGCATCTGTCCATCATAAAAGTGCGTCTGTCATCATAAAAGTGCATCTATCCATCATAAAAGTGCATCTATCCATCATAAAAGTGCATCTGTCCATCATAAAAGTGCATCTGTCATCATAAAAGTGCATCTATCCATCATAAAAGTGCATCTGTCCATCATAAAAGTGCAACTGTCCATCATAAAAGTGCATCTATCCATCATAAAAGTGCATCTGTCCATCATAAAAGTGCATCTATCATCATAAAAGTGCATCTGTCCATCATAAAAGTGCATCTGTCATCATAAAAGTGCATCTATCCATCATAAAAGTGCATCTATCCATCATAAAAGTGCATCTGTCCATCATAAAAGTGCATCTGTCATCATAAAAGTGCATCTATCCATCATAAAAGTGCATCTATCCATCATAAAAGTGCATCTATCCATCATAAAAGTGCATCTATCCATCATAAAAGTGCATCTGTCCATCATAAAAGTGCAACTGTCCATCATAAAAGTGCATCTGTCATCATAAAAGTGCATCTGTCCATCATAAAAGTGCATCTATCCATCATAAAAGTGCATCTGTCCATCATAAAAGTGCATCTATCATCATAAAAGTGCATCTGTCCATCATAAAAGTGCATCTATCCATCATAAAAGTGCATCTGTCATCATAAAAGTGCATCTGTCCATCATAAAAGTGCATCTGTCCATCATAAAAGTGCATCTGTCATCATAAAAGTGCATCTGTCCATCATAAAAGTGCATCTATCCATCATAAAAGTGCATCTGTCCATCATAAAAGTGCATCTATCCATCATAAAAGTGCATCTGTCCATCATAAAAGTGCATCTATCATCATAAAAGTGCATCTGTCCATCATAAAAGTGCATCTGTCATCATAAAAGTGCATCTATCCATCATAAAAGTGCATCTGTCCATCATAAAAGTGCATCTGTCATCATAAAAGTGCATCTGTCCATCATAAAAGTGCATCTATCATCATAAAAGTGCAACTGTCCATCATAAAAGTGCATCTGTCATCATAAAAGTGCATCTGTCCATCATAAAAGTGCATCTATCCATCATAAAAGTGCATCTGTCCATCATAAAAGTGCATCTATCATCATAAAAGTGCATCTGTCCATCATAAAAGTGCATCTGTCATCATAAAAGTGCATCTATCCATCATAAAAGTGCATCTGTCCATCATAAAAGTGCATCTATCCATCATAAAAGTGCATCTGTCCATCATAAAAGTGCATCTATCCATCATAAAAGTGCATCTGTCCATCATAAAAGTGCATCTGTCATCATAAAAGTGCATCTGTCATCATAAAAGTGCATCTATCATCATAAAAGTGCATCTGTCCATCATAAAAGTGCATCTATCCATGATAAAAGTGCATCTGTCCATCATAAAAGTGCATCTATCATCATAAAGTGCATCTGTCCGTCATAAAAGTGCAACTGTCAATCATAAAAGTGCATCTGTCATCATAAAAGTGCATCTGTCATCATAAAAGTGCATCTGTCATCATAAAAGTGCATCTGTCATCATAAAAGTGCATCTGTCATCATAAAAGTGCAACTGTCAATCATAAAAGTGCAACTGTCAATCATAAAAGTGCATCTGTCATCATAAAAGTGCATCTATCCATCATAAAAGTGCATCTGTCCATCATAAAAGTGCATCTGTCATCATAAAAGTGCATCTGTCCATCATAAAAGTGCAACTGTCCATCATAAAAGTGCATCTGTCATCATAAAAGTGCATCTGTCCATCATAAAAGTGCAACTGTCCATCATAAAAGTGCATCTGTCCATCATAAAAGTGCATCTGTCATCATAAAAGTGCATCTGTCCATCATAAAAGTGCATCTGTCCATCATAAAAGTGCATCTGTCATCATAAAAGTGCATCTGTCCATCATAAAAGTGCATCTGTCATCATAAAAGTGCAACTGTCAATCATAAAAGTGCATCTGTCCATCATAAAAGTGCATCTGTCCATCATAAAAGTGCATCTGTCCATCATAAAAGTGCATCTGTCCATCATAAAAGTGCATCTGTCCATCATAAAAGTGCAACTGTCCATCATAAAAGTGCATCTGTCCATCATAAAAGTGCATCTGTCATCATAAAAGTGCATCTGTCCATCATAAAAGTGCATCTATCCATCATAAAAGTGCATTTGTCCATCATAAAAGTGCATCTGTCATCATAAAAGTGCATCTGTCCATCATAAAAGTGCATCTATCCATCATAAAAGTGCATCTGTCCATCATAAAAGTGCATCTATCATCATAAAAGTGCATCTGTCCATCATAAAAGTGCATCTATCCATCATAAAAGTGCATCTGTCCATCATAAAAGTGCATCTATCCATCATAAAAGTGCATCTGTCCATCATAAAAGTGCATCTGTCATCATAAAAGTGCATCTATCCATCATAAAAGTGCATCTATCCATCATAAAAGTGCATCTGTCCATCATAAAAGTGCATCTGTCATCATAAAAGTGCATCTATCCATCATAAAAGTGCATCTGTCCATCATAAAAGTGCATCTATCATCATAAAAGTGCATCTGTCCATCATAAAAGTGCGTCTGTCATCATAAAAGTGCATCTGTCATCATAAAAGTGCATCTATCCATCATAAAAGTGCATCTGTCCTAAAAGTGCATCTATCCATCATAAAAGTGCATCTGTCCATCATAAAAGTGCATCTATCATCATAAAAGTGCATCTGTCCATCATAAAAGTGCATCTGTCATCATAAAAGTGCATCTGTCCATCATAAAAGTGCATCTATCCATCATAAAAGTGCATCTATCCATCATAAAAGTGCATCTATCCATCATAAAAGTGCATCTGTCCATCATAAAAGTGCATCTGTCATCATAAAAGTGCATCTATCCATCATAAAAGTGCATCTATCCATCATAAAAGTGCATCTGTCCATCATAAAAGTGCATCTATCCATCATAAAAGTGCATCTGTCCATCATAAAAGTGCATCTGTCATCATAAAAGTGCATCTATCCATCATAAAAGTGCATCTATCCATCATAAAAGTGTATCTATCCATCATAAAAGTGCATCTGTCCATCATAAAAGTGCAACTGTCCATCATAAAAGTGCATCTGTCATCATAAAAGTGCATCTGTCCATCATAAAAGTGCATCTATCCATCATAAAAGTGCATCTGTCCATCATAAAAGTGCATCTATCATCATAAAAGTGCATCTGTCCATCATAAAAGTGCATCTATCCATCATAAAAGTGCATCTGTCATCATAAAAGTGCATCTGTCCATCATAAAAGTGCATCTGTCATCATAAAAGTGCATCTATCCATCATAAAAGTGCATCTGTCCATCATAAAAGTGCATCTATCCATCATAAAAGTGCATCTGTCATCATAAAAGTGCATCTGTCATCATAAAAGTGCATCTATCCATCATAAAAGTGCATCTGTCCATCATAAAAGTGCATCTATCATCATAAAAGTGCATCTGTCCATCATAAAAGTGCATCTGTCATCATAAAAGTGCATCTATCCATCATAAAAGTGCATCTATCATCATAAAAGTGCATCTGTCCATCATAAAAGTGCATCTGTCCATCATAAAAGTGCATCTGTCCATCATAAAAGTGCATCTGTCCATCATAAAAGTGCATCTATCCATCATAAAAGTGCATCTATCCATGATAAAAGTGCATCTATCATCATAAAAGTGTATCTATCATCATAAAGTGCATCTGTCCATCATAAAGTGCTCCACAGGCTCTGCAGGGGTTAATAAAGGCCTTCTGAAGTGAAGTGATGTGTTTGTGTGAGAAAAATATTCATATTTAAAACTTTATCGACTAAAATAACTAGCTTTCGGTAAACTTCATACACCTAGGACGGCTTCAGGGAGAGTAAATCTTGGACTTATTTTCAGTTTTGGGTGAACCGTCCCTTTAAGAGATTTTACTCACACAACAGTGCTAAAGCTGAAGCCTCAGTAAACTAGTCCAGGTCCAGATCTCTCATGATGAGAACAATATCCTGGCCAATCAGAATTCAGGATCACTTTAAAAACATGAGCTGTGTTTCATCCGAACGCAAGTGTCATCTTAGAGAGAGTCCCAATCGAAGGGAACAAGAGGTTTGAAGAAAAGAAAAGTGATCAAAGCTGAATGTTCAGCATCATTACTCCAGTCTTCAGTGTCACATGATCCAGTGTCACTCTAATATGATGATTTGATGCTCAAGAAACATTTATGATTATTATCAGTGTTGGAATCAGTTGTGCTGCTTCAGATTTCCGCGTGATGACGTTTCAGGGTGTTTCGAGTGAATATATTCAATTTATATACACACTACACAGGGAACAGTGAACACTACACACTACACAGGGAACAGTGAACACTACACACTACACAGGGAACAGTGAACACTACACACTACACAGGGAACAGTGAACACTACACACTACACACTACACAGGGACCCAGTCCAGCGAGTTATTTTTAGAGTCGTGTTTACAGTCTTGGGGAATTTAATATTTCATCACAAGTATGTTAATGAAACACCCACACGCACGCACACACACACGCACGCACACACGCGCACGCACACACACACACACACACACAGGGCTCAGAGTGATTGTGGAGAGCTGCTGATGATGGAAACGTGCAGAAGTGTGTGTCTCTGTCATGAAATATTCACGGGCTCATTAACACACACGTGTGAAGAGAGTCGCATCGCTTCATCCTCGTCCTCCTCGCTCACCTCTTCATCCTCGTCCTCCTCGCTCACCTCTTCATCATCATTCTGCACTGATTCTCCTTTAAAGGGAATTAATAGTTAATATTCCTTCATTCCCCCAGCCGTCAGCGCTCTTCAGACGCGTGTGTGTGTTCACCGTATCAGAACTGAAGATCTGTGGCTCTTCTGAATGCTGATGTTCGTCGACAGAAACACTTTCCTCAATAATCCGTTGGTCACTGCGTCACTAAAAAACTTGCCACTAAAAGACTAGACTTAGTCTGATTGTGTGTGTGTGTGTGTGTGTGTGTGATGTGGGATTTATGGATTTTATTGACAAATGACATAAAAAAATCTTATTTTTTCAACTTTCCCATTCATTTTCAATGTGGGATCCGTTTGGACCCCGAAGACAAATGTTTTTTTTAAACTTATTTATTTATTTATTTTTAACATACCTTTAGAACAACCGAATCAAGCCCAGTTTTGTGTGTGTGTTTAGACAGATAATGTAGTTTCATGTCACTGAGATATAGTGTTAGTTAGGTTTCTTGCACCAAGAACATTAGAGTATTTTGATCATTTCCACTGTCTCTGACCTTTACAGTCAGGCTGTTTTTGCTACTGTACCTTTAAGACGTTTATATGTATTTATGCATGCAGCTGATCTCTTCTATGATTGGCTGCATGTGGGCGGTCATATGTTAATGAGCTCATGATGTCATATGTATATTCCCAGATGAATGCACAGGTGAAGCTCAGTGGAATGTTACACGTCTTCCTTGTTTTGCGAGTAGATGTTGAAGTCTCCGTGGGATTGGGTTTGTTTACGAGGGGATTCTGATGTGAATGCAGAAGAGCTTCAGCTTCCCGACACGAAACACAATTTAAATACAAATTAGCCAGCGCACAGAAACCAATAGCATCTGCATGAGTTCCACAGGCGGGTCACATGATAAACGAGTCTGTCCAGAGGATGTTTCCTCTCATTTAAACCAGTTTGCACACACTCCCTCGCTGTCGTGTGTGTGTGTTTGAGTTTCTCCTTCATTTATTACTGACTGAGTTATTATAATGAACAAAACTATAAAAAACTAACTTGAAATATAACAGGCCTATATGCTAACTGAAGTTAAGTTAAAAGATGACACTTTACAGTAAGGATTAGCAATGAAAATACTTCTAAAGCATTTATTCATATTAGTTTAAACTTTGTTCATTTCAACATTTAATTCAGTTATACAGACGTATTTAAAAAATACAAACTCAAAAACTACTCAAATTAAATGTCTCTCAACTACCCTCGGATAATATTCATATTTATATTTTGAAGGCGTGACGTTTTATCAGTTCATGCTCGTGAATTTTGCCATTTAAAAGTGTTACTAATGAAAAAAAAGGATGTTTTCCCTTTGATGTACTAAAATAACTCAAACTAAGGAAATGACAAAACAGCTCAATTTCAATTTGAACGAAGATGAAAATAAATGTATATAAACAGCGATACTAAATAACCCTGGCGTTGGGATTTCAGTCGTTTATTGTGAATCTTTTCATCTTTTCATCATTTATTTCTTCTTGAATTAGTTGCATTTTTGCATTTCTTCTCGTTCAGACCATAAAATGGAACACAATCATTCTTTCACATAATTGCTCTGATATTAATGTTTTATCAGTTAATTGCAGACAGAGCGTCGCTTCATTCGCTGACTTCTAATTACAACATGTTTAGACACGCGTGTTCGAGGATTCAGAGTCGTTTCACACGCCGAGTCTCTCTAACTCGTTACAGTGAGGTCTCATCTGTCAACATCAACAATATTAATACATCTTAATGTTCATCTCAACATTTACCAATGCATTTTTTTCAGTCAAAAGTTATAGTATCTGTTAATATTATCTAATGGACCTGAACTAACAATGAACAATTTTGTTCTACTAATGTTAACAGAGATTAATACGTACTGTAACACATGTATTGGTTATTGTTAGTTAATGCATTAACTAATGTTAGTTAATAGGACGTTATTGTTAAATGTTACCTAGAAATTCATACAACTGTATATTTTACTAAAGCAGAGTTTGTAAAGATAAACTTTAAAGGCTTGTTTGAAAGTAGTTTTTTATTATGTTTGAAATGCCACTTAGAGAGATTTGTGTTTAGTCGATGTATTTCGTCATATTGATTACATTAACTTGTGTGGATCAGGGTGGAAGAACACTTCATTTCCCATAATGCATCGCCTGTGTTGAATTTCCAGCGTTTAATGTTGTTTATGTGTCTGTGTGGTGTTTTTAATCTGCTTTAAGACAAAGCATGTGTAAGTTCATAAGTCGACACCATTGCTGAGTATTTCCTCCTTAAAACTGCAGTGAACCAAAGACAGTCTCAAACACACGCTTTGAAATCGCTGGTGTTTCTGACGTCACAAACTACCTTGTAACCAATCAGATCAACGTGTGATCGTCAACCAGTGGATCTCTGAGCTGAGTGAGTGAGTGGAGGCGGGGCTCATTTGCATATTCATAGAACCGCACATACTAAATGAGGCACGGGTGTCGAGTTACATTCAAGATATTTTAAGGCATGAAGTTTTTTGTTTTGTTTTTTTTTTATAAAGAAAAAAGCGTTTAAATGTCGTTTTGATGATTAAAGATGAGTTTTAAGGGATGAAATGATTCACTACAGGGGGACTTTAAATTACTATTATCACTATTTAGCAAGTGTGTTTCAAAAAGCTGTGTTTAAAGTCTGTATTGACACATTCTACCATCTACCACTTCCTTCCACTGTAGAAAAATGAAGCCAAAATATCCCAGAAACGGTATTTGCGATGACATCATGTGGAGCCCGAAGTCCCGCCCACTCTCATCGTTTGCACAGCTGTCAATCATTACACCACACCCTGGTTTCATAGCATCGAATAACTAACTAAAACCAAACTTATTGGACAAACGAACACTTGAACATGCGTCAGCGTGATGAGAGCTACCTAAACTGACAGAAACCATCTTCAGAAAATGGAACTGGATATTTAGTTTGGCTCGCGTCCCATTGGATTACATGGAGAGGGCAGGGTTTATGAGCTATACTGCAGCCGGCCACCAGGGGGCGATCGAGATCACTTTTCAAGGTCAAGCTACTTCTTATCGTCTCCCGAAGGAGAACCTTGTGTTAGATGAGAGATGAGAACTGCTGCAACATCAACCCACCAAAAACATCCATCATTCCACATTAAACATTCTTCCCTAAACTAAATAAAAACACTGTTCTTAAATAAAGAAAATAAAAAGATTAACACTTTTAGTTCATAAATTACCTAAAAAGCATGCAACTCCTATAGTCGTATTACCTCTAATCCGCCAACAACACATGCAGTTGTATTACTGGAGTTGCTTATTAACCAGTTTTGTCGACAATGGAACAAAGGAATGTTTGTAGGGATTATGCTCGCGTAACGGGACCCTGGATCTCCTCCCAGAGTTCATCAGCACACACACAACACATGTGACGGGCCCGGTAAAATCTGATTGGCATCTTATAGACATCTCACAAATATCTTTTCAGGACGTTTGCTGCACGCTTGGTTTCTACATGATAATAACGAGACTGAAAGCATAAAATGTGCAAGCTAAGGTTACTGACTGACCAAACTCGCAGCTTTATAATATTATACAAGCGCTCTGTTTGTGGTGCCGTGTGTGTGTGTGTAATTAATGCTTCACACAAACTCTTAAATTGTAGGGCAGTTTGTGTTAATTACCCCCTTTATCCTGAAATCTCGGCGTAAGTGAAAAGCTTCTGCTAATGAAGATGCTAATTACCCGCGCGGCTCGCGGACTGATTGAACACGCCTCTGTGATGGACCCGCATTAAAACCTAAAAGCACTGATATTTATGTACATTTACACGTTACATTTTCTCTGCGTGTGCGTGATTTGTGTTTTCTGATGTGATTAAAAACACATTTTATGAAGATTAGGTTTAATTGTGCTTGTAAATATGTTCCCTTTATCAGACGAAATTACTGCGGAAAACATTCAAACAGAGATAAAAGTGTTTTAATAGCATTTATTTATAATTGAATATGGCAGCTTGCTGTACAGAATGAATTAAAGCCATTAAGTAGAAATCATGTTTACAGTGGTGGGTCTATTTATTTCACTGTGATGAACAATAAAACACACGATTTGAAAAGTGTGTTACTGTAAATGCGAGTGTGTGTGTTCAAAGCAGCTTTACAGAAAATCATGATGTTATTGTTTATAATATCTTCAGATTACAGTTGGATGATAATAAAGTTACATTTTGAGACGATACAAACAATCATAGTTAAGATTTATATATGTAGTATTAATCACTTTAAGAGACTTGACTGTTTTAGATAAAGTTGGACATGCTTGTATACTATGTAACTTTAAATAAAGAGCTGGGCGATAATATAGTCACACTTTTGCGACGAAATAAACACTCACAGAGCCAAGATTTCCTATATAGTGTATATTTGGCTTTACATTGAGTATATTTTGTCGATGGAGTTTTTATAAATGCAGTTCAGCTTCATTTCATCTCCGTCTGTGTCTCTCCCCTTTCACTCGTTCGTCTCGAGTGTACTTCATATAACAGATCTGTGTGAATCTCGTTTTAACGTCTGATCTTTCCGTCTGACAGCCGGATCCCGTCTGTGTGTTTTACAAAAGCAGAAGGGTTATCTCATTATAAGTTTACTATAGTGGACATTTGGAGGTTTATTGCGCATTATAAAGCCGCTAGTTGTGTTGCGATTGGTCAGTCTAGTGTCCCGTTGTAGCAACTACTAACTTACTTTACATGAGTTTTCATTTATTGATGCTGAATTAACAGACGGCACAGATGATCGCTGGGCCAAACAGAGTTTTCGATATTCTTTTGTGTTCAAAAGTTATGATGATGTGAATTTAACGATGTTGTCCTGAAATCAGATTAGCTGCTATATTTTGGTAGAACCTTAATCTGTTGAAATGAAACTTGGTGCACTTCATCAGCACCATGATCTGAGGGTACATGCCAACTTTGGGAACAGCGCCACCCACTGCTCATGAAAAATGGCTACGTTTGTTCAGAACTTAAAATTAGACAGCATCTGTTAACTTGCACATTCACTGATGCTGAATTAACATGTATTTTTCAGATTTCTTTGAAATATACTGTATTCCTTTCTCCCGCTATTACTCTTTGTCATATTCATACCCAAATTGGCTCAGATGATCACTGGGCAAATGTCTGAACAGAATTTGAATATTCTTTTGTGTTCAAAAGTTATGATGATGTGAATTTAACAATGTCGACCCCAAATTATATTAAGTGCTGTATTTTGGTAATACTTTAATCTATTGAAACAAAATTTGGTGCACTTCATCAGCATCATGATCTGAAGGTACATGCCAAATTTCAGAACGGCGCCACCTACTGGTCATGAAAAACGCAATTTTTAATAAATCAATCAGAGAGCATCTATTAACGTAGTTTACACGAATTGCTCTTTCATTGATGCTGAATTTACATTTATTTCTTTGAGCACTGGAGCACACTTAGTCCTGAATAGTAATCTGACAGTTTTAGGGTCTCTCGGACCAACTCTATAGCGCCACCACCAGTTCAAAAATACATTTTCTTTTTGTTTTAACTTTTGAACCGTTTGTTCTAGAAACAAAAGTCTTAGTACACCTGATTCCTCTCATCATGCTGCTCACATTCAATATCTTACATTAAGACTCCGCCCATTACGGTAGTCGCCATTTTGAAATATCCTGTATTCCTTTTTCCTCCGCCAAATTTTGTCCGATTCTTACCCAAATTGACTCTGATGATCAGTGGACAGAATTTTGATATTAATTTATGTTCAGAAGTTATGATGATGGGAAGTTAACGAAATTAGATGAACTGCTATATTTTGGTTATACTTTAATCTATTAAAATGAAACTTGGTGCACTTCATCAACTCCATAATCTAAGAGTACATGCCAAATCTGGGAACAGCGCCACCTACTGCTCATGAAAAATGGCCATTTTTGTTCAGAAAAGCATAGAGCATCTATTAACTTACTTTGCACGTTCATTGATGGTGAATTATCATTTATTTTCCAGATTTCTTTGTGCACTGGAGTCACGTGGACGTCCTGGAAATGATGTCATCAGTCTGCGTCAACAGCGGCTGAACCAAGCACACGTTCATAATCCATTACAGATAGCTTCAACCAAGGCCTTTTTCAACTAGAGCATATATTTTGATGTACATATCTATATATAATTGAGAACAATGTGTCAGACAGAAGTCACTAGACAGAAAATACAGCTTTTTTTAATGGACAAATGCAGAGCAATAATTCCTCATGTCAATTCAGGTGACCGTCGCTGGATTTGTATTGCAAATTATTTTTACTTTTGTTGTCGTTGTCGTTGGTCGTACGGGATGTGCTCTCTTCAGGGTTTGTAACAAATAATTAATACATTTACAAACGTATGAATGAAAAACTGCTTATTTAAGAAAAATTTTTATACCTTGAGATAAAGATGTGTACATTTCTTGCATCATTCTAGAGAAATAAATGATTATATTCACAAATATGCTCTTATGTTTTACTTCAACAGACATTTACGTTTTATTCTACAACATACAACTGATGATGCTTTAAAATGTTTCGAGTGGTTTGAAGAAGTTCAGCACTGTGTAATATATATATATATATATATCTTGTGATTTTTGGTCGTGTATCTAGTATGGTGTTGATTCTCTATGATGTGCGTTTAATGTCTTTATGAAATGCTCTTATTTTTAAATGCCACTTGTATTTGTTGAAGAAATGATTCAAAGTTACAAAGCACGAAATTAGTCTGGAACTCATAATTACACGTTCGTATTAACGCTGCCACATCTGATTAGTAGCCTGACTGACTGGAGCCGATTTTATGGAGGAGTGAATGAACAAATCACAGTATCGTAATGAATTACATTTCATACGCTTTAACACTCCTGCTCATTTATAAATAGCAGTGTTTATAATCCAGTGATTTGCATTATTGATGCGATGTCACATTGTAGCGACTGTCTCTCATACGAGTGAATAATGTCTCTCCGGTCAATTCTTTAATCTCACTTTATCTCGTTTGCTGTGATGATTAAAGGGTTAGTTCAGCCAGAAATGAAAGTTCTGTCAGTAATTTCTCTCCCTCATGTTGTTCAACCCCGTCAGACTGTCGTTCATCTTCAGAACACAAATGAAGATATTGTTGATTAAATCTGAGAGCTGTCAACTCAAGTTATTGAAACTTGCCGGTCCAGAAAGTTAGTAAAGACAATGTTTAAAATAGTCCAGTGACTACAGCGGCTCAACCTTAAGGTTATCAAGCGACAAGAATACTTTCTGTGTCAGAACGGAGGCTCACTATTGGCCGACGCTGGTCATGTGTGTGATGCGTGTGATGCTGGCCAATAGCGAGCCTCCGTTCTGACGTACGACCCAGAAGCGCTGCGCTGTTACACTACGTGAACTCACTCAGAGACACACTGAAGAAAGGCCCACACATCTGGTTCTCGTTTACCGCTGCTTTTAACGATCTCATCACAATAATTTAATTATGAACTTGTCATCGCACCGTTTCAGAAAACCGCTTTTTAGCTGATTGTCCGTTTGTTCTTTTTTCCTCCGTTTTGCAGCTATAAAACATCCCGACACTGGAAAAACAACCTCAGGTTTCCCGTATAAATCAAGACTAATCATTGGCCCGGCCAGCAGCGTATTTGTTTTGTTTTCGGTTGATTGTCCAATCAGTCACTTCGGTGGAAAAGGGGGCGGGGTCAGGAAAGGTCACACGCCCACAGCTGATCTATAGATCATTCACACGCTTTTGTGTTTCTTCCCACAAAAGACTGAAGAACTGCGGTTTCATGTTCCTGTACAGACAGACGTTCATCATCAGAGTCAGTGGAGTGTATCGTCCATCGTTCACGACTAACAGCTTCTGTGTGTGTGTGTGTGTGTGTGTGTGTGTGTGTGTGTGTGTGTGTGTGTGTGTGTGTGTGTGTGAGCGTTTTCTCCTGAGAGTGACCCAGCTGATCACAATCTAGACCCACCAGTTAAAAGTTTGGGATCTGTAAGATATTTAATATTCTTGAAAGAGTCTCTTCTGCTCATCAAGGCTGCATTTAATTTATTAAAAATACAAGAAAAACAGTAATATTGTGAAATATTATTCTAATGTAAATCAGCTGTTTTCTATGTGAATATACAGTAAAGTGTAATTTATTCCTGTGAATGTTCAGCATCATTACTCCAGTCTTCAGTGTCACATGATCCTTCAGAAATCACTCTAATATGAGGATTTGATGATCAAGAAACATTTATGATTATTATCAGTGTTGAAAACAGTTATTTACATTTTTATTTCAGGAATCTTTGATGAATAGAAAGTTCAAAAGAACAGCATTTATCTGAAATAGAATCTTTTGTAACATTAAACACTACCGGCCAAAAGTTTAGGATCATTAAGAATTTTTATTTAATTTTTTGTGGAAAAAGAAATAAAATAAATTAATACTTTTATTCATTAAGGATGCATTAAATTGATCAAAAAAGTATCAGTAAAGACATTTATAATGTTACAGAAGATTCTATTTCAGATAAATGCTGTTCATTTGACCTTTCTATTCATCAAAGAATCCAGAAATAAAAATGTAAATAACTGTTTTCAACACTGATAATAATCATAAATGTTTCTTGATCATCAAATCCTCATATTAGAGTGATTTCTGAAGGATCATGTGACACTGAAGACTGGAGTAATGATGCTGAAAATTCACAGGAATAAATTACACTTTACTGTATATTCACATAGAAAACAGATGATTTACATTGGAATAATATTTCACAATATGACTGTTTTTGTTGTATATCTAATCAAATAAATGCAGCCTTAATGAGCAGAAAAACATTAAATATCTTCCTGACCCCGTACTGTTGACTGGTAGTGTATAACAGAGATTCTAATGCTTCATTCTTCTGGTCCTCGAGGCTGCTTTATTTTCGGAGAATATTAATGATGTGTCGATGGTCTGATGTCTGACATGCAAACGTGTCTCGAGCGATCGCTGGTGATGAATGAAATCAACGCTGAGCTTTTGCTTGATCTCATAACACTCATCACTCTCTGCTAATGGCTTCCTGTCGTTACAGGAAATGACACATTCAATCAGAAACGGCACACAATCATTTCCTGTCGCAGAAAACAGCGGCTTCTGACAGTGAATCGTGAAAGATTAATCATAAATACACATTACACTTTATACTAGCTTTCATCAAGTCATTAAACAAATATTTGTTACTTTCTATAATGCAAGATCATTTCAGATTCATTCTAATATGTATAATTTTCACTAGCAGTTTATTTTCTTTTGTACAAATTTATTTTTGAATGTAAATCAGGATCTATCACTATGATGTTTTAGAAAGAATTTTAAGAGCATAAATATATGGTGTTTAGTACTGTAAGTTATTAAAATATGCGGTAACTTTACAATAATGTTCATTAGTTGTTTAGTTAATATGAGCTAAGAATGAACAATACTTCCACTACATTTATTAATCTTAGATAATATTCATTTCAGCATTTACTAATACATTATTAAAAATCAAAGGTTGTATTTGTTAACATTAGTTAATGCACTGTGAACTAACATGAACAAACAATGAACAGCTGGATTATTGGATAACTAATATTAACAAAGATTAATAAATACTGTAACAAATGTATTGATCACGGTTAGTTCATGTTAGTTAATACAATAATTGAAAGTGTTGCCAAAAAAATGGCATATGTTGTAAAACAAATGAACTGGATATGAAACATATAATTTGTGTTGTTTAAAACATGAAATATTTATAATAATAATTCGCCCTCTAGGAGTGACTGTTCAACCAAACCACCATCATGAACCAGCAGAAACTGTTATAAACCAGCAGAAACTGTCATAAACCTGCAGAAACTGTTATAAACCTGCAGAAACTGTTATAAACTAGCAGAAACTGTTATAAACCTGCAGAAACTGTCATAAACCAGCAGAAACTGTCATAAACCAGCAGAAACTGTCACTGTCATAAACCTGCAGAAACTGTTATAAACTTGCAGAAACTGTTATAAACCAGCAGAAACTGTCATAAACCAGCAGAAACTGTTATAAACCAGCAGAAACTGTCATAAACCAGCAGAAACTGTCACTGTCATAAACCTGCAGAAACTGTTATAAACCAGCAGAAACTGTCATAAACCAGCAGAAACTGTTATAAACCAGCAGAAACTGTCATAAACCTGCAGAAACTGTTATAAACCAACAGAAGCAGAAACTGTCATAAACCAGCAGAAACTGTTATAAACCAGCAGAAACTGTTATAAACCTGCAGAAACTGTTATAAACCAAACTGTCATAAACCAGCAGAAACTGTTATAAACCAGCAGAAACTGTTATAAACCAACAGAAGCAGAAACTGTCATAAACCAGCAGAAACTGTTATAAACCTGCAGAAACTGTTATAAACCAGCAGAAACTGTCATAAACCTGCAGAAACTGTCATAAACCAGCAGAAACTGTCACTTTTAAAAACCTGCAGAAACTGTCAGAAACCTGCAGAAACTGTTATAAACCAGCAGAAACTGTTATAAACCTGCAGAAACTGTTATAAACCAGCAGAAACTGTCACTGTCATAAACCTGCAGAAACTGTTATAAACCAGCAGAAACTGTCACTGTCATAAACCTGCAGAAACTGTTATAAACCAGCAGAAACTGTTATAAACCAGCAGAAACTGTCATAAACCAGCAGAAACTGTCATAAACCAACAGAAGCAGAAACTGTTATAAACCAGCAGAAACTGTTATAAACCAGCAGAAACTGTCATAAACCAGCAGAAACTGTTATAAACCAGCAGAAACTGTCATAAACCTGCAGAAACTGTCATAAACCAGCAGAAACTGTTATAAACCTGCAGAAACTGTTATAAACCAAACTGTCATAAACCAGCAGAAACTGTCATAAACCTGCAGAAACTGTTATAAACCTGCAGAAACTGTTATAAACCAAACTGTCATAAACCAGCAGAAACTGTTATAAACCAGCAGAAACTGTTATAAACCAACAGAAGCAGAAACTGTCATAAACCAGCAGAAACTGTTATAAACCTGCAGAAACTGTTATAAACCAGCAGAAACTGTCATAAACCAGCAGAAACTGTCATAAACCAGCAGAAACTGTCACTTTTAAAAACCTGCAGAAACTGTCAGAAACCTGCAGAAACTGTTATAAACCAGCAGAAACTGTTATAAACCTGCAGAAACTGTTATAAACCAGCAGAAACTGTCACTGTCATAAACCTGCAGAAACTGTTATAAACCAGCAGAAACTGTCACTGTCATAAACCTGCAGAAACTGTTATAAACCAGCAGAAACTGTTATAAACCAGCAGAAACTGTCATAAACCAGC
The DNA here is from genome assembly GCA_021464565.1 of Rutilus rutilus. Classification (NCBI taxonomy): domain Eukaryota; kingdom Metazoa; phylum Chordata; class Actinopteri; order Cypriniformes; family Leuciscidae; genus Rutilus; species Rutilus rutilus. The sequence goes on from JAJAQA010000007.1 coordinate 48,187,545, forward strand.
AGAAACTGTCATAAACCAACAGAAGCAGAAACTGTTATAAACCAGCAGAAACTGTTATAAACCAGCAGAAACTGTCATAAACCAGCAGAAACTGTTATAAACCAGCAGAAACTGTCATAAACCTGCAGAAACTGTCATAAACCAGCAGAAACTGTTATAAACCTGCAGAAACTGTTATAAACCAAACTGTCATAAACCAGCAGAAACTGTCATAAACCTGCAGAAACTGTTATAAACCTGCAGAAACTGTTATAAACCAAACTGTCATAAACCAGCAGAAACTGTCATAAACCTGCAAAAACTGTTATAAACCAACAGAAGCAGAAACTGTCATAAACCAGCAGAAACTGTCACTTTTAAAAACCTGTAGAAACTGTCATAAACCAGCAGAAACTGTTATAAACCAGCAGAAACTGTTATAAACCAACAGAAGCAGAAACTGTCATAAACCAGCAGAAACTGTTATAAACCAGCAGAAACTGTCATAAACCAGCAGAAACTGTCATAAACCTGCAATAAACCTGCAGAAACTGTCATAAACCAGCAGAAACTGTCATAAACCAGCAGAAACTGTCATAAACCTGCAGAAACTGTTATAAACCAGCAGAAACTGTCATAAACCAGCAGAAACTGTCATAAACCTGCAGAAACGGTCATAATCCAGCAGAAACTGTCATAAACCAGCAGAAACTGTCATAAACCAGCAGAAACTGTCATAAACCTGCAGAAACGGTCATAAACCAGCAGAAACTGTCATAAACCAGCAGAAACTGTTATAAACCAGCAGAAACTGTTATAAACTAACAGAAGCAGAAACTGTCATAAACCAGCAGAAACTGTCATAAACCAGCAGAAACTGTTATAAACCAGCAGAAACTGTCATAAACCTGCAGAAACTGTCATAAACCAGCAGAAACTGTTATAAACCAGCAGAAACTGTTATAAACCAACAGAAGCAGAAACTGTCATAAACCAGCAGAAACTGTTATAAACCAGCAGAAACTGTTATAAACCAACAGAAGCAGAAACTGTCATAAACCAGCAGAAACTGTCATAAACCAGCAGAAACTGTTATAAACCAACAGAAGCAGAAACTGTCATAAACCTGCAGAAACTGTTATAAACCAGCAGAAACTGTTATAAACCAGCAGAAACTGTTATAAACCAGCAGAAACTGTTATAAACTAAACTGTCATAAACCAGCAGAAACTGTCATAAACCAGCAGAAACTGTTATAAACCAGCAGAAACTGTCATAAACCTGCAGAAACTGTCATAAACCAGCAGAAACTGTTATAAACCAACAGAAGCAGAAACTGTCATAAACCAGCAGAAACTGTTATAAACCAAACTGTCATAAACCAGCAGAAACTGTTATAAACCAGCAGAAACTGTCATAAACCTGCAGAAACTGTCATAAACCAGCAGAAACTGTTATTTTATTTCTTTATTTTTCAAGGATAACCCCTTGAGATGCACCATCTCATTTTCGAGGGGGTCCTTTACATTACAAAGAAACCAGCAACAAAATGGAAAATCATAATTAAAGTAAATACTAAGACTATAAGAAACATTTAAATACAGTAACATTCATACACACACACACACACACACTAACAATGCTCCCACAAACCTAATCCCCCCATTTTAGCCCATACCATAATCGGAGAAATCAATGAGCCATCTGCGAGCATGCAAATACAAAAACAAGGTATAAATATGCTTACACACTTCACTATACGCATACAGGTACATAAATGCAAACATGTACAATATAAACAAAAATAATAAATAAAATTAAAATTAAAAGAAAGAGAGATAAACCATACAGAAGCAGAAACTGTCATAAACCAGCAGAAACTGTTATAAACCAAACTGTCATAAACCAGCAGAAACTGTTATAAACCAGCAGAAACTGTTATAAACCAGCAGAAACTGTTATAAACCAGCAGAAACTGTTATAAACCAAACTGTCATAAACCAGCAGAAACTGTCATAAACCAGCAGAAACTGTTATAAACCAGCAGAAACTGTCATAAACCAGCAGAAACTGTTATAAACCAGCAGAAACTGTCATAAACCAGCAGAAACTGTTATAAACCAACAGAAGCAGAAACTGTCATAAACCAGCAGAAACTGTTATAAACCAAACTGTCATAAACCAGCAGAAACTGTTATAAACCAGCAGAAACTGTTATAAACCAGCAGAAACTGTTATAAACCAGCAGAAACTGTTATAAACCAAACTGTCATAAACCAGCAGAAACTGTCATAAACCAGCAGAAACTGTTATAAACCAGCAGAAACTGTCATAAACCAGCAGAAACTGTCATAAACCTGCAGAAACTGTCATAAACCAGCAGAAACTGTTATAAACCAACAGAAGCAGAAACTGTCATAAACCAGCAGAAACTGTTATAAACCAAACTGTCATAAACCAGCAGAAACTGTTATAAACCAGCAGAAACTGTCATAAACCTGCAGAAACTGTCATAAACCAGCAGAAACTGTTATAAACCAACAGAAGCAGAAACTGTCATAAACCAGCAGAAACTGTTATAAACCAAACTGTCATAAACCAGCAGAAACTGTTATAAACCAGCAGAAACTGTTATAAACCAGCAGAAACTGTTATAAACCAAACTGTCATAAACCAGCAGAAACTGTTATAAACCAGCAGAAACTGTCATAAACCAACAGAAACTGTTATAAACCAGCAGAAACTGTCATAAACCTGCAGAAACTGTCATAAACCAGCAGAAACTGTTATAAACCAGCAGAAACTGTTATAAACCAACAGAAGCAGAAACTGTCATAAACCAGCAGAAACTGTTATAAACCAGCAGAAACTGTTATAAACCAACAGAAGCAGAAACTGTCATAAACCAGCAGAAACTGTCATAAACCAGCCAGAAACTGTCATAAACCAGCAGAAACTGTTATAAACCAACAGAAGCAGAAACTGTCATAAACCTGCAGAAACTGTTATAAACCAGCAGAAACTGTTATAAACCAGCAGAAACTGTTATAAACCAGCAGAAACTGTTATAAACCAAACTGTCATAAACCAGCAGAAACTGTCATAAACCAGCAGAAACTGTTATAAACCAGCAGAAACTGTCATAAACCTGCAGAAACTGTCATAAACCAGCAGAAACTGTTATAAACCAACAGAAGCAGAAACTGTCATAAACCAGCAGAAACTGTTATAAACCAAACTGTCATAAACCAGCAGAAACTGTCATAAACCAGCAGAAACTGTCATAAACCAGCAGAAACAGTCATAAACCTGCAGAAACTGTCATAAACCAGCAGAAACTGTTATAAACCAACAGAAGCAGAAACTGTCATAAACCAGCAGAAACTGTTATAAACCAGCAGAAACTGTTATAAACCAGCAGAAACTGTTATAAACCAGCAGAAACTGTTATAAACCAAACTGTCATAAACCAGCAGAAACTGTCATAAACCAGCAGAAACTGTTATAAACCAGCAGAAACTGTCATAAACCAGCAGAAACTGTTATAAACCAGCAGAAACTGTCATAAACCAGCAGAAACTGTCATAAACCAGCAGAAACTGTTATAAACCAGCAGAAACTGTTATAAACCAACAGAAGCAGAAACTGTCATAAACCAGCAGAAACTGTTATAAACCAGCAGAAACTGTCATAAACCTGCAGAAACTGTCATAAACCAGCAGAAACTGTTATAAACCAGCAGAAACTGTTATAAACCAGCAGAAACTGTTATAAACCAGCAGAAACTGTCATAAACCAGCAGACCAGCATAAACTGTTATAAACCAGCAGAAACTGTTATAAACCAGCAGAAACTGTCATAAACCAGCAGAAACTGTCATAAACCAGCAGAAACTGTTATAAACCAACAGAAGCAGAAACTGTCATAAACCTGCAGAAACTGTTATAAACCAGCAGAAACTGTTATAAACCAGCAGAAACTGTTATAAACCAGCAGAAACTGTTATAAACCAAACTGTCATAAACCAGCAGAAACTGTCATAAACCAGCAGAAACTGTTATAAACCAGCAGAAACTGTCATAAACCTGCAGAAACTGTCATAAACCAGCAGAAACTGTTATAAACCAGCAGAAACTGTTATAAACCAACAGAAGCAGAAACTGTCATAAACCAGCAGAAACTGTTATAAACCAAACTGTCATAAACCAGCAGAAACTGTCATAAACCAGCAGAAACTGTCATAAACCTGCAGAAACTGTCATAAACCAGCAGAAACTGTCACTTTTAAAAACCTGCAGAAACTGTTATAAACCAGCAGAAACTGTCATAAACCAGCAGAAACTGTCACTGTCATAAACCAGCAGAAACTGTCATAAACCTGCAGAAACTGTTATAAACCAGCAGAAACTGTTATAAACCAACAGAAGCAGAAACTGTCATAAACCAGCAGAAACTGTTATAAACCAAACTGTCATAAACCAGCAGAAACTGTTATAAACCAGCAGAAACTGTCATAAACCAGCAGAAACTGTTATAAACCAACAGAAGCAGAAACTGTCATAAACCAGCAGAAACTGTTATAAACCAGCAGAAACTGTTATAAACCAGCAGAAACTGTTATAAACCAACTGTTATAAACCAACAGAAGCAGAAACTGTCATAAACCAGCAGAAACTGTTATAAACCAGCAGAAACTGTTATAAACCTGCAGAAACTGTTATAAACCAAACTGTCATAAACCAGCAGAAACTGTCATAAACCTGCATAAACTGTCATAAACCAGCAGAAACTGTCATAAACCTGCAGAAACTGTCATAAACCTGCAGAAACTGTCATAAACCAGCAGAAACTGTTATAAACCAACAGAAGCAGAAACTGTCATAAACCAACAGAAGCAGAAACTGTCATAAACCAGCAGAAACTGTTATAAACCAGCAGAAACTGTCATAAACCAGCAGAAACTGTTATAAACCAGCAGAAACTGTTATAAACCAGCAGAAACTGTCATAAACCAGCAGAAACTGTCATAAACCAGCAGACCAGCATAAACTGTTATAAACCTGCAGAAACTGTTATAAACCTGCAGAAACTGTCACTGTCATAAACCAGCAGAAACTGTCATAAACCAGCAGAAACTGTCATAAACCAGCAGAAACTGTTATAAACCAGCAGAAACTGTTATAAACCTGCAGAAACTGTCATAAACCAGCAGAAACTGTTATAAACCAGCAGAAACTGTTATAAACCTGCAGAAACTGTCATAAACCAGCAGAAACTGTCATAAACCAGCAGAAACTGTTATAAACCAGCAGAAACTGTCATAAACCAGCAGAAACTGTCATAAACCAGCAGAAACTGTCATAAACCTGCAGAAACTGTCATAAACCAGCAGAAACTGTTATAAACCAGCAGAAACTGTTATAAACCTGCAGAAACTGTCATAAACCAGCAGAAACTGTCATAAACCAGCAGAAACTGTTATAAACCAGCAGAAACTGTCATAAACCAGCAGAAACTGTCATAAACCAGCAGAAACTGTTATAAACCAGCAGAAACTGTCATAAACCAGCAGAAACTGTTATAAACCAGCAGAAACTGTCATAAACCAGCAGAAACTGTTATAAACCAACAGAAGCAGAAACTGTCATAAACCTGCAGAAACTGTTATAAACCAGCAGAAACTGTTATAAACCAACAGAAGCAGAAACTGTTATAAACCAGCAGAAACTGTTATAAACCAAACTGTCATAAACCAGCAGAAACTGTCATAAACCAGCAGAAACTGTTATAAACCAGCAGAAACTGTCATAAACCTGCAGAAACTGTCATAAACCAGCAGAAACTGTTATAAACCAGCAGAAACTGTTATAAACCAACAGAAGCAGAAACTGTCATAAACCAGCAGAAACTGTTATAAACCAAACTGTCATAAACCAGCAGAAACTGTCATAAACCAGCAGAAACTGTCATAAACCAGCAGAAACTGTCATAAACCTGCAGAAACTGTCATAAACCAGCAGAAACTGTCACTTTTAAAAACCTGCAGAAACTGTTATAAACCAGCAGAAACTGTCATAAACCAGCAGAAACTGTCACTGTCATAAACCAGCAGAAACTGTCATAAACCTGCAGAAACTGTTATAAACCAGCAGAAACTGTTATAAACCAACAGAAGCAGAAACTGTCATAAACCAGCAGAAACTGTTATAAACCAAACTGTCATAAACCAGCAGAAACTGTTATAAACCAGCAGAAACTGTCATAAACCAGCAGAAACTGTTATAAACCAGCAGAAACTGTTATAAACCAACAGAAGCAGAAACTGTCATAAACCAGCAGAAACTGTTATAAACCAGCAGAAACTGTCATAAACCTGCAGAAACTGTCATAAACCAGCAGAAACTGTTATAAACCAGCAGAAACTGTTATAAACCAGCAGAAACTGTTATAAACCAGCAGAAACTGTTATAAACCAGCAGAAACTGTCATAAACCAGCAGAAACTGTCATAAACCAGCAGAAACTGTTATAAACCAACAGAAGCAGAAACTGTCATAAACCTGCAGAAACTGTTATAAACCAGCAGAAACTGTTATAAACCAACAGAAGCAGAAACTGTCATAAACCAGCAGAAACTGTTATAAACCAAACTGTCATAAACCAGCAGAAACTGTCATAAACCAGCAGAAACTGTCATAAACCAGCAGAAACTGTCATAAACCTGCAGAAACTGTCATAAACCAGCAGAAACTGTCATAAACCTGCAGAAACTGTCATAAACCAGCAGAAACTGTCACTTTTAAAAACCTGCAGAAACTGTTATAAACCAGCAGAAACTGTCATAAACCAGCAGAAACTGTTATAAACCAGCAGAAACTGTTATAAACCAACAGAAGCAGAAACTGTCATAAACCAGCAGAAACTGTTATAAACCAGCAGAAACTGTCATAAACCTGCAGAAACTGTCATAAACCAGCAGAAACTGTTATAAACCAGCAGAAACTGTTATAAACCAGCAGAAACTGTTATAAACCAGCAGAAACTGTCATAAACCAGCAGACCAGCATAAACTGTTATAAACCAGCAGAAACTGTTATAAACCAGCAGAAACTGTCATAAACCAGCAGAAACTGTCATAAACCAGCAGAAACTGTTATAAACCAACAGAAGCAGAAACTGTCATAAACCTGCAGAAACTGTTATAAACCAGCAGAAACTGTTATAAACCAGCAGAAACTGTTATAAACCAGCAGAAACTGTTATAAACCAGCAGAAACTGTTATAAACCAGCAGAAACTGTTACTGTTATAAACCAGCAGAAACTGTCATAAACCAGCAGAAACTGTTATAAACCAGCAGAAACTGTTATAAACCAGCAGAAACTGTTATAAACCAGCAGAAACTGTTATAAACCAGCAGAAACTGTTACTGTTATAAACCAGCAGAAACTGTCATAAACCAGCAGAAACTGTCATAAACCAGCAGAAACTGTCATAAACCTGCAGAAACTGTCATAAACCAGCAGAAACTGTCACTTTTAAAAACCTGCAGAAACTGTTATAAACCAGCAGAAACTGTCATAAACCAGCAGAAACTGTTATAAACCAGCAGAAACTGTTATAAACCAACAGAAGCAGAAACTGTCATAAACCTGCAGAAACTGTCATAAACCAGCAGAAACTGTTATAAACCAGCAGAAACTGTTATAAACCAGCAGAAACTGTTATAAACCAGCAGAAACTGTCATAAACCAGCAGACCAGCATAAACTGTTATAAACCAGCAGAAACTGTTATAAACCAGCAGAAACTGTCATAAACCAGCAGAAACTGTCATAAACCAGCAGAAACTGTTATAAACCAACAGAAGCAGAAACTGTCATAAACCTGCAGAAACTGTTATAAACCAGCAGAAACTGTTATAAACCAGCAGAAACTGTTATAAACCAGCAGAAACTGTTATAAACCAGCAGAAACTGTTATAAACCAGCAGAAACTGTTACTGTTATAAACCAGCAGAAACTGTCATAAACCAGCAGACCAGCATAAACTGTTATAAACCAGCAGAAACTGTTATAAACCAGCAGAAACTGTCATAAACCAGCAGAAACTGTCATAAACCAGCAGAAACTGTTA
>JAJAQA010000007.1:48205656-48213156 GCA_021464565.1 Rutilus rutilus
CATTGTTCTATTGTTCCATCCATCCATCGATTGTTCTATTGTTCCATCCATCCATCCATTGTTCTATCGTTCCATCCATTGTTCTATTGTTCTATTGTTCCATCCATCCATCCATTGTTCTATCGTTCCATCCATTGTTCTATCGTTCCATCCATTGTTGTGACAGGACAGGATAGAGCAGACAGTGAGGTGGGAGAGACGGGGGACGGGATCGGGAAAGGTCTCGAACTCGAGCCGCACGAGTGCAGTGGCGCTACATGTCGTCTCACTGACCACGAGGCCGTCGCCTCCACACACTGGACCTGTCCACCACAGAAACACATCAGGAAAACAGAAAGATTCTGTCACGGTGTGGGTTTTGTGTCTTGTTCTTGTCTGTCATGTGTTCCCCTGTCTTCTCATGTTTAGCTGTCTCCTGTTATGTTGATTAGTCTTCCCAGGTGTTTCTTATTTACCACGCCCCCTTGTTATCTTGTTTAGCTTGGTTGTCTGTGTATTTAAGCCCTGTGTTTTAGTTCAGTCATTGTGAGTTATTGATGTTGTGAGGTTGCATGTTCTTTGTTCTGTTCCGAAGTCTGAGTTTATGTCAAAGTTCTAGTTTATTTAATAAAAACACCGTTGCACTTGGATCCTGCTTCTTGCTTCCTGCTCTGCATCATTACAGATTCACTGATGTTGAATGTATAGATAGAATCAATCTGCCGTAGATCCTAACTATCGTCTGTAGATCCATTGGGATGTTTTTCCTCTCCTCCATCTAAACTCCTTACGGAGGTTCTGTCTCCGGCTGCTGACTGAGGCTTTCAGACTTTAATGCAGCGTTTTCTGTAAAGCAGCTTTTGGAACAACATGGATTATGAAAAGCGCTATAAAATAAAAATGAACATTGTGAGGTCAGGCTCGTGTCTAGAGCAGCTGGAGGAAAACTAATCCCAGTTACACACTCACACACACACTCACGACTGGTGAAAACCCACAAACAACACTCTTACATTTATTCATTTCTTCATCCAGCGACTCACACATGAGGAAAATCACAAGCAATTTATCATAAGAGACACAATATTCATAATTAGAGTAGACGTGAAAACTCAGAAAACAAGAGGAAGTTTGTTTTTAATGAGAAGTTGCTTATGCGTGTGTGTTTATGGACCAGGTGTTTTTCAGCTGTATGTCATATTAATAATATATGAGAGTAACAGTAGATATACAGTATCGGTGTTGAAACGAAACCCTCTCTTCACCTGTCAGTCAAACAGGACAGAACTTTTCTTTCTTTCTTCTTCAATGAAATGAATGAACTATTTTAGTTTGATAATGTTTTTTATTTAATATTTTGAATTTTTAGAGGATTTTATGGTAGTAAATTATGTTTACACTGTATTTATAATCCATTTATTCACTTTTTGAGCATAGACCTGAAAATTACATTTCCAACTTAAACTGTGGTAAATCTTGAATGCTTTAGAGCGACAGACTGAAGTTTGATCTCTTTACAAACACGACACTTGGCAGATTATTGATGAAAACTGACGTTTTTAAACAGTGAACTTAAAAAAAGTTACGGAATTTTACATGTATTGTTATGAAAAATGTGCAAAAATACTATTTAATTTTTTATATGAAATATATATTTTCAAAATCATGTTTTACTCTAAAACAGCAGGAAAATCAAAGCCATAAATCTAAACAAGTTGTGTTCAAATGTGAGGTTGATATCTCCAAAGCTGGTCTCTCAGTGAGATGTTGTTCGGCTGCAGTACCAAACGCTTCCACTAGAGGAAACTCGTCTCTCATTCATTTCTGACCGCGAGGAGCTCAAGTGTGGCTATTGTTATCAGGACCATTAAACCTGTTCCAGTCATGGCCATGATTATTATATTTTATTTTACTGTATTAATAAAGCTCGTCGTCAGAGACAGCTCCACACATATCTATCTCTGCACAGAAGGACAGTTATGGTTTCATAAACACGAGCAGATTGTGAGGTGGACTGATAATCAGAAGGTGATAATTAGAGCTGTGACTCCCAGTGTGTGTGAACCCCTTCCCTCGTTCTCCATCCCTCTATCAGCAGCTCTCACACACTCTTCCTCTCGGCCTCTGAACAACAGAACTGATCCAGTGTACGGCCTCACACTTCACCAGCTCTCCAACATGAAGGAGTTCATCCATCCATCCATCCATCCATCCATCCATCCATCCATCCATCCATCCATCATTCTATCATTCCATCCACCCATCCATCCATCCATCCATCATTCTATCATTCCATCCATCCATCCATCCATCCATCCATCCATCCATCCATCCATCCATCATTCTATCATTCCATCCATCCATCCATCATTCTATCATTCCATCCATCCATCCATCCATCCATCCATCCATCATTCTATCATTCCATCCACCCATCCATCCATCCATTATTCTATCATTCCATCCATCCATCCATCCATCCATCATTCTATCATTCCATCCATCCATCCATCCATCCATCCATCCATCCATCCATCCATCATTCTATCATTCCATCCATCCATCCATCCATCCATCCATCCATCCATCCATCCATCCATCCATCCATCCATCCATCCATCATTCTATCATTCCATCCACCCATCCATCCATCCATCATTCTATCATTCCATCCATCCATCCATCCATCCATCATTCTATCATTCCATCCATCCATCATTCTATCATTCCATCCATCCATCCATCCATCCATCCATCCATCCATCCATTTTTCTATTTTTCCATCCATCCATTCATCCATCATTCTATCATTCCATCCATCCATTCATCCATCCATCCATCCATTGTTCAATCATTCCATCCATCCATCCATCCATCCATCCATCCATCATTCTATCATTCCATCCATCCATCCATCCATCATTCTATCATTCCATCCATCCATCCATCCATCCATCCATCCATTTTTCTATTTTTCCATCCATCCATCCATCCATCATTCTATCATTCCATCCATCCATTCATCCATCCATCCATCCATCCATTGTTCAATCATTCCATCCATCCATCCGTCCATCATCATATTAGGCAATAATGAGATGAAAAATCTAAATTCAAAATTGTCAAATATGAATATTAGTCATAACTTTGACTTTTTATATGTTTTAAAATCTCACAACTTCATCTCCATTTCATCTTTTGATGTAATAATTAATATTTTCCAAAGCCTGTTTTTCCCTCTGTAATGGGCTTCCATATGTGATTGAGGAGTGAAGGACTGGAGAGAAAATGCAGGATCTGAATATGAAATATTAATGCAAACAGCATGTTTGAGTTTCTTGTGTCTGAATGCATGTTCCAGACTCAGTAAAACACGGATGAAGGCGCTGAGCTTCTGGTTTCTGATGGGATGGTGTCCATGAAATCACTTCTCTCTCTCTAACCTCAGGCTGCTTGTTCATAAAGCCGTTCCTCCTCCTGTATCTGTGTCTTTATTAATATTTCATGCGTGATCGTGGCCTCTGTTTGTTTCCAGGTGTAATCCGATCGCTCCCTGTTGATGTGTGTTCGGACAACATTCGGATCGACTGCATGATGATGGTAGATTATCATCTCGTAGAAGTTTTTATTTTTTATCTAATTTTGTGCAAAACGGCTTTGAATATTTGATACTGCAGTAATTTTTCACGTACAATGGCAGTCAAAAGTTTGGGATAATTAAGATTATTTAATGTTCTGAAAGTCTCTTCCGCTCTCTAAGGCCACATTCATTTGTGGAATATTATTTGGGTAATTCTGTGTCAAACCAAGCATCCATCCATTGTTCTATTGTTCCATCCATCCATCCATTGTTCTATTGTTCTATTGTTCCATCCATCCATCCATTGTTCTATCGTTCCATCCATCCATCCATCCATTGTTCTATCACTCCATCCATCCATTGTTCTATCATTCCATCCATCCATCCATCCATTGTTCTATCGTTCCATCCATCCATCCATCCATTGTTCTATCGTTCCATCCATCCATCCATCCATTGTTCTATCACTCCATCCATTCATTGTTCTATCGTTCCATCCATCCATCCATCCATTGTTCTATCGTTCCATCCATCCATCCATCCATTGTTCTATCGTTCCATCCATCCATTGTTCTATCATTCCATCCATCCATTGTTCTATCACTCCATCCATCCATTGTTCTATCGTTCCATCCATCCATTGTTCTATCATTCCATCCATCCATTGTTCTATCACTCCATCCATCCATTGTTCTATCGTTCCATCCATCCATTGTTCTATCGTTCCATCCATCCATTGTTCTATCATTCCATCCATCCATTGTTCTATCGTTCCATCCATCCATTGTTCTATCGTTCCATCCATCCATCCATCCATCCATTGTTCTATCGTTCCATCCATTGTTCTATCATTCCATCCATCCATTGTTCTATCATTCCATCCATCCATTGTTCTATCACTCCATCCATCCATTGTTCTATCGTTCCATCCATCCATTGTTCTATCACTCCATCCATTCATTGTTCTATCGTTCCATCCATCCATTGTTCTATCGTTCCATCCATCCATTGTTCTATCGTTCCATCCATCCATTGTTCTATCGTTCCATCCATCCATTGTTCTATCATTCCATCCATCCATTGTTCTATCATTCCATCCATCCATCCATCCTTCCATCCATTGTTCTATCGTTCCATCCATTGTTCTATCGTTCCATCCATCCATTGTTCTATCGTTCCATCCATCCATTGTTCTATCGTTCCATCCATCCATTGTTCTATCGTTCCATCCATTGTTCTATCGTTCCATCCATCCATTGTTCTATCGTTCCATCCATCCATTGTTCTATCGTTCCATCCATCCATCCATTGTTCTATCGTTCCATCCATTGTTCTATCGTTCCATCCATCCATTGTTCTATCGTTCCATCCATCCATTGTTCTATCGTTCCATCCATCCATTGTTCTATCGTTCCATCCATCCATTGTTCTATCGTTCCATCCATTGTTCTATCGTTCCATCCATTCATCCATCCATCCATCCATTGTTCTATCGTTCCATCCATCCATTGTTCTATCGTTCCATCCATCCATTGTTCTATCGTTCCATCCATTGTTCTATCGTTCCATCCATCCATTGTTCTATCGTTCCATCCATCCATTGTTCTATCGTTCCATCCATCCATCCATTGTTCTATCACTCCATCCATCCATTGTTCTATCGTTCCATCCATCCATTGTTCTTTCGTTCCATCCATCCATTGTTCTTTCGTTCCATCCATCCATTGTTCTTTCGTTCCATCCATCCATTGTTCTATTGTTCCATCCATCCATTGTTCTATCGTTCCATCCATCCATTGTTCTATTGTTCATCATCCATCCATCCATCTATTTTTCTATCATTCCATCCATCCTGAAAATTAAAAAAGATGGCAGTATCATAATTATATTTTTACGCAGAGATTGGTAGATCTATTAGTAAACTCTGTTGACTTTAGCAATATTTGTCGCATTTTATGCCAACGGTGAGAGTTAAACAATAAATAAAAACTGCATGCAATTGTTTTGATAGAGGAAAACAATATTTATCTCTAGTGTCAATATTATTTGTTCTTCAGAGCTTCTTCTTTCAGTACGACAGCTGTTTGCAAAGGGACTCGCTTTCAGTGTTCAGCCTCATTTCTCTGGGATTGAAACATATTGGGCCTGTAAAATGAAGATTCAGAAGGGAAGTTTATTAAGAACCAGAATCTAAAAGGATATCTTGAATATTTACAGGCAAAAAACCACGAGAAGTGCTTTTCCTCATTTCTGAACTGTCACCGTTGACATATAACGAAACTAATATTGTTAAAGTCAACAGATTTCACTAATAGACTTACAAATCTCTGTGCAAAAATATAATAATGATGCTGTAAACTCCACATCTCATGTGATAATTGTCATTTTGACCCTCCTCTAGGAAACTGTGGATTCCTCACATCTGTGACATTTCATATTTTGTCTTTCTTCTTCATTTCTGCACGTCTTTCACCATCAGAGTCAGTCTTTGAGCTCCGTCACAGAGTTACATTCTAAAATAAATGTTGATTTTATAGCGAACAGTCATTATTTATTTCAAAGAAAAAAATTGAACGGCTTAATTTCCATAAACGTTTGCTTTGATTTGCTGTGAGAGTGTGATGTAGTTCAGTAATCAGAGATGAAGTGATGAAGACATTAAAGCTTTCTTCTTCTTCCTCCTCATTTCTGCTTCACGCGCTCGTGATTTGAATACGCTGACCTTTATATTCAGCATTAGAGTAACTCACGACTCTTCACACTGTGGAGGAAGAATGATTGACTTGAAATTCACATCTTCACACTTTATTCATATATTATTATAAATGCATTCGATTTTGTAGTCATATATTGTGTAGTTGTGCTTGAAGTCGATTGTTTTATCTGTGATAAAACTTGACAAATTGTGCCACGTCATTTTCATCCAGGCTGTCATAGAAATTATGGACATGCAAAAACAAGAGAGAACCAGTGAAATATTAATAACTGATTATGTTTGCTTTTTGTTTTTCTGTGCTTTTTTTGCATTAAAGTAAAACTTGTCGCTGTAGTTTGTAGTTTGCCTTTTCTGACAAATTATTTTGCCAGATTAATAAATACCTTAATCAAGTTTAGTGTTTTGTTCTTACGTCTTATTTAAAACATTTAAAAATATAAAATATGCTCTTCAAATTTTGGCTTTATCGAACTTGTCGGGTCATTAAACTACTGTACTATTATAGTTTTTATTTATATTATAGATTTTATTAATATTTTGTTTTAATTTTAATATTTTTCAGTTTCATTGTAATTTTAGGTAAATTTTGAGTAATTTTGTTGTATGTTTTTGACATTTTTGTTAGTTTTTTTAATATAATTATATTTCTATATAGTTTTTATTTGATTTTTTATGTTAATACACTGTTCAACTAAACAAAAATGAGCCTGAGAAACTTTTATTTTACTTTTACTTTAAAATGTTATTTTATTTCAGTTATTGTCATTTCAAGAAACAAAAATGTTTTTTTTATGATTTTAGTTTTAGAATTATAATAACCCTGTTCTGAACTATTACATTTCTGCAATGAATTCAGCCTGAATGTTCCTTTAACGTTCATATAACTACGTTTTTTTTATAAATGTTTAAACTGTATGTTTTGAACATTCAGAAGTAAGTCAGAAAAACACTCTTCATATTTCCGTCATCTGGGCCGTTGCTGGTGTGTGTTTATCAGGCCAGAGACTCAGTTCTCCTCATTAAACTGATGCAACACACTCCTCGAAGGGCGAGGACTCTTCCCAGCATGCTTTGCACTGAAGATTGTGCGGGAGAGTAAAGGGGAAATATGTTTACAAGAGTTTATTTTTAGAATATGTTGGAAAATAGAAAATAGCCCGAACGCCAGAGGACCGATCGCATTTCCTAGATTATTGATCGCTGTAAATATCGCTGGTTCTGTAAT
>JAJAQA010000007.1:48218156-48248156 GCA_021464565.1 Rutilus rutilus
CTCACAGCGTCTTATCAACCACCTAGAAACACCCTCACAACGCCCTAGAAACCATCTAGCAACACCTTCACAACACCTTATCAACCACCTAGAAACACCCTCACAACGCCCTAGAAACCATCTAGCAACACCTTCACAACACCTTATCAACCACGTAGAAACACCCTCACAACGCCCTAGAAACCACCTAGAAACACCCTCACAATGCCATAACAAAACCCTCACAACGTCTTAGCAACCACCTAACAACATCCTCACAATGCCCTAACAACATCCTCACAATGCCCTAGCAACACCCTCACAACGTCTTATCAACCACCTAGAAACACCCTTACAATGCCCTAGAAACCACCTAGCAACAACCTCACAACGCCTTGTCAACCACCTAGAAACACCCTCACAACGCCCTAGAAACCATCTAGCAACACCTTCACAACACCTTATCACCCACGTAGAAACACCCTCACAACGCCCTAGAAACCACCTAGAAACACCCTCACAATGCCATAACAAAACCCTCACAACGTCTTAGCAACCACCTAACAACACCCTTACAATGCCCTAGCAACACCCTCACAACGTCTTACCAACCACCTAACAACATCCTCACAATGCCCTAGCAACACCCTCACAACGCCTTGTCAATCACCTAGAAACACCCTTACAATGCCCTAGAAACCATCTAGAAACACCCTTACAATGCCCTGGCAACCACCTCACAACACCCTCCCAACGCCCTAGCAACCACCAAGCAACACCCTCACAACGCCTTAACAACCACCTAGAAATACCCTCACAACGCCTTATCAACATGCATTGTGCCCTTCACAACATCTTTACAACACCCTAGCTACACCCTAACAATGCCCTAGCAACCACAGAGCAACCCCCTCACAACACCTTAGCAACAACCTAGCAAAACCCTCACAACACCTTAGCAACACCCTAGCAAAAGCCCAGCAATGACCAGCAGTCTCCAGCATTGTGATGGTAAGTTGTTTATGCACAAACCAGTAGTAATGGAAAACTAGTAAAAGTCATTTTTATTTTAGTTAAAATAAAGCTGAAATAAAATAAAGTAAAATATGAGTATTAGATGAAAACTTTGAAGTTTGTGGTTATCATCAAATATGAACATTTTATCCATTATTTTGAAGACTAATATGAATCAGTATTCTCCTGAGATCAGTAGAGTAATGTTGAGTTCAGTTCTGTGACTCATGAATCACAGGAGAGTCGTGAATCGCTCTTTAATGTTGATCCAGCAGCACAACAAAGGTGCGACACACACATCAGTGACACGAACACACACACACAGCTTACACTTCTGTCGGCCCACCGGTGCAGCGCCGAGGCTTTTGTTGGCAGTAAATTAGCGAAAGGTGTCAGTGAGGTGTGTGAGAATACACTGCATCTGACACACATTCACTTTCAACTCAGAGGATCAGGAAACAGCAGCATCCCGAAACTCTGAGAATAAAGCTCTCGTTTCCCAGCAGGAGCTTCTGTTCAACCACGACTCCACGAGACTGAGATTCTCAAACAGGCCTGAGATCATTCCTGCAGTGGAACTTGATGCACCTCAAGTGTAAAATACATGTGAAGGTGTTGATAAAACCACCTGCTGATCCTGGGTCAGATTCATCACACACACACACAGCAGAACATAACAGGAACAGCAAGTTCTTCACCACTTACTTTTCTTTTGCAACAGAGAAAATGTATGATTATCAAAGTCGAGAGAAATACATTTTGAAAAAAACATCAAAACCTAGTTGGACTACTAAGGCAAGACAACACCACTGAACATCATGTTGTTCCTCAGTATTTCTCTCTTGTTTCCCAGTTCAAACATCTAAACATTTCCCTTTGAGTTCAGTTTATGTTTCTGACTTCTCTGGCAGATATTAGTTCTTGTTTTAAGCACAAACTCACTCATTTTTTTTGAAAATATTGTATGTCATATTGCTTCTCCAGTAAATGTATTTTCATTTAAGAATGTTTGGATATTTGTGCTGGAAAACAAAAACGGAGAGAGTAAAACAGATCTCACCATACTTTTCCAAAGTTGGTTAATCACAGTACATTAAGATGTTAAATTTGTATTACACGGTTTCTTTAAAAATGCATGATCTAATTAAATATGCACTCATTTGCATACATTTCTAACAGAAATCTGAACTCTGGATGAAGCCAGGTTTAAAATTCTTGTTTGATTTGATTTGAGATTCTGGATTTCTCTTTTTATCACAGCATACATCAGAAAATACTATCAATAAAATATATAAAAAAAAAATAATAAAAAAAAGGTTTTAGGAATAAAATGTTGTATAAATCAGGCAATTATAAATGAACAAACCTTCAGAATATAGATATGAATAAAACTGTAAAGTTTGGTGTGTGTGAAGCTGCTGAAGTGGAGATTTCTGACTTACAAACATGGATTGAGACTGAACTACAGACGCACAGTGTTCGGGGAAATGCAAGTTACATAATCAGATTACATTTTCAAGTAACTAGTAAAGTAACGCATTACTTTAAAATTTACACCAGAATATTGGAGTTACTTTTTTCAATAAGTAATGCAAGTAACTTTGTTTTGCTATGTACTGACTGACAGTTCTCCTGTCGACATGTTGAGAGAAATCAAAAGTAAAATGACGCATATTGTAGCTCTAGACTAAAAGTGAATTTGCATTTCCTTAAATACAAAAATGTGAAAGGGCCTTTACATTTGCCAAAAATAGAAAAAAAAGAAAGAAAAAAAAAACCAATCCCAGCCCAGGTCAGAAAAAGTAACACAAAAGTAACATAACGTAATTAGTTACTTTTTTAGGAAGTAACGCAATATTCTAACACATTACTTTCCACAAAAGTAACTAAGTAACTCAATTAGTACATTTTTTAGGGAGTAACACAATATTGTAACACATTACTTTCCACAAAAGTAACTAAGTAACGCAAATAGTTACTTTTTTAGGGAGTAACGCAATTTTGTAACACATTACTTTTCACAAAAGTAACTAACACAATTAGTTACTTTTTTAGGGAGTAAATGAATACTGTGACATTACTTTCCACAAAAGTAATGTGGTAACGCAATTAGTTACTTTACTTAGGGAGTAACTCAATATTGTAACACATTACTTTCCAAAAAGTAACTAAGTAACGCAATTAGTTACTTTACTTAGGGAGTAACTCAATATTGTAACACATTACTTTCCAAAAAGTAACTTAGTAACACAAATAGTTACTTTTTTTTAGAGTAACGCAATACTGTAACATTACTTTCAAAAATGTGAAGCAATTAGTTACTTTATTTAGGGATTTATGCAATATTGTAACACATTACTTTTAAAGATAACTTTCCCCACTGCAGACACAAATAGATAAAGTGCAACAAAATAAGCACTCAAATGTGTATTTTGGACGTTTCCTTTACAATAATCTGAAAGAAGAAGACGTTAAAGAAGAAAACAGCCCCCGAAACTGAGCAGTGCATGAAAAACAATGCCTTTGCCTGTAGCGTCTTGTCTTCTTATCTCAATATCTGATGTAATATCTCACGTTGAAGCGGCTCAGCGGGTTCTGGATCGGAGCCATTGTGTTCAGGTCCTGCAGGACAGGCGTCTGATGGTCACAGTGTCTTTACACCAGTGAAATCTTCTCCTGTCATGTGAAGCATCTGCTGAAGCATATGTCACGCACGGCCTCCATTAATCACAGACATTTACAGGACATCTGCTGTGTGTCGCGCTGGAGCGAGCGCTGCGGGATATACTGGACCAGGACTCATCTCTGACTGCATTATAGTGTGTGTGTGTGTGTGTGTGTTTGATACGTCCAGCTTCACAACCTACTGACCGTACATGAGGCTGTGATCTTCATCACTGAGGGTTTGCTGGATTCACTTCAGTTCTGAGCGGCTCACAATGACTCCAGATAAACTCACACACCTTTAAAACAAACAACTTTAATTCATTACAGAACTTCATTTGAGCTTGTTCTTCAGCTTTGACCGACAGACAGATAGAATGATAGATAGATAGATAGATAGATAGATAGACACATAGATAGATATACACAATGTATATAGATAGGTAGATAGATAGACAGAAATAATGATATATAGATAGATAGACAGAAAGAATGATAGATAGATAGATAGATAGATAGATAGATAGACAAAGAATGAGAGATAGACAGATAGAATGATAGATAGATAGATAGATAGATAGATAGATAGATAGATAGATAGATAGATAGATAGATAGATAGATAGACACATAGATAGATATACACAATGTATATAGATAGGTAGATAGATAGACAGAAATAATGATATATAGATAGATAGACAGAAAGAATGATAGATAGATAGATAGATAGATAGATAGATAGATAGATAGATAGAAAGAAAGAATGATAGATAGATAGATAGATAGATAGATAGATAGATAGATAGATAGATAGATAGATAGATAGATAGTTTAATACATCTGTGCACGTCTGTTGTTGTGCCAGTCAGATTGAGCTTTAACCCTTTCTAAAAGAACAAGTTCTCCTGCTTCTTCTCCTCAGTGAAGCTCGTGGAACATCATGTGACCCGGCTGAAGATCACACACAAACACTGTTTATTATCAAAGGCTTTATTTATCAAACAAAAAGAATGCACCATTCAAATAACATTTCTATATAAAAAGGAACATTGGACTGTTCTACAGTGCATTACAAAACCAGTAATCGTATACAACGTCCTCATGGCAGAAGGTTCAGCATCGGCTCCTTCACACCAGAAACCAGATCTCGTTCTCAATCTCTACTCTAGTTTGGTTAACGACGCTAAAATCGGACAATTTAAGGATGAAGTAAAATACACATAAGAATGATTCCTCCTCTCACATTTTCACGCCAACATTTCCTTCCGATCCTATATTAACACAGCTAATTAGTCCCTCAGTGAAGGTGTTTTAATGTACCTTTCAGAGATCAGGTCATTACTCAATCCCATCAACGTTTCTGTCATCATGTTGTCCAAACCCCAGCGTCATAACAGTGGATCATATGACTATATATGAGCTCAAAAAAACAAACTTAATTTGAAGGGAGACGAGAGAATTTTTCTGACTCCACTGGCAGACTCAAACTCACTTCATTTTGATGCATTTTTCATTAATCAAGTCTTAATATCTTCAGTCACTGCTTCTTCTCCAGTAAATGTGTCTTGATTTAAGAATGTTTAGATAATAGTGCTGGAGAACGAGACAGAAATATAGACAGTATAACAGTGGCTTGATTTCTGAAGTCATATGATACTCTGCATTAGACTCATTCAAATCATAAAGTACTCAGAATACATGAAATATAGTGTACAGAACATATGAACTGCTGTTATGAGACGTTCTGGAGCTCGACGCTCGTGATCAGTGTGAACAGATGCGGTTCGGAAAAGAAGAAGAAGATTCTGGAGTTCTTCATGGTTCGGGATTTTCAGGTGAACTTGTTCATTAAAGCAGGAACTGCATCTCTGCAGAAACTCCTGTTCTTCCTCAGTGTTTCTCTCGTTCTCCAGCACTAATATCTTAAATCAAGAGACATTTACTGGAGAAGCAACATAACATTCAGGGCCCTATTTTAACCATCTGAAACGCAAGTAACTTTGTGGGCGGATCTCGGGCGCTGTTGCTATTATACCGGCGGGATAAATGACTCTCCGACGCAAATCTAAAATGTGTTGGTCTGAAGAGCTTCATTACTCATAGGTGTGGTTTGGGCGTAACGTGAAATAAACCAATCAGAGCGTCATCTCACATTCCCTTTAAGAGCAGGCGTGCTTGTTCCATGGCGGATTGCTATTATAACGGCGGGTTTGCCAGGAGCGGTTCACAGCCGAGGAGACCGACGTTCTCGTCAGGGCCGTAAAACACAGAGAAGTGACATTGGGGATGGAGAAACACACACAGATTAGCTTCGGTTAAACAGGCGTATGATAATTTGGGTAAATGTGTAAGCTAGATTTATGCCTATTTTTCCACATCTTCATGGACACAACAATGATTTCCCTCGTGTGGTAATATTGTTCCTTGTAATAATGTATGGTTTTCTAAAAATGAGAACTGCTGCGTCTGTGTGTAGATGAGAAAAGCCAAGTGTCTGTGTGTAGATGAGAAAAGCAAAGTGTATGAGCGTTGTGCACACGCTACATTATGGCCAAGCATGCGCCCTTAAAATAGCATCTGAATAACATGTGCAATGCGGAATTGTTTTCTGAAACTGTAAAATAGCACCAGGGAACGTTTGCGCCGGAACACGCCTCCTCTTTTCCCTGAACCGCCCCCGGGAGCGCAAGTTCATTCCCTAATTTACCGACATGTGTCTGTCGAGAGAAAAGTCCGCTGTGCGCGGGTGAGAAATAGGAATGAGACATGCGTCGCTGTACAAAGTCAGTTGCGCTGGGTGCGAGAGAGGGCCCTGTGTGTTTTCTGAGAAATGAGTGAGTTTGTGCTTAAAACAAGAACAAATATCAGCCGATGAGCTCAAAAAGTAAAACTAGTTTTCCCTTTGAACTAAGATGATTTTTCTGAACTCGTCTGTTCTTGTTTTAAGAACAAACTCACAATTTTTAGGCATTTTAAGTCATTTAGCTTCTTCTCCAGTAAATGCACCTTGGTTTGAGATATTAGTGCTGGAGAACGAGAGAGAAACACTGAGGAAGAACAGGATTCTCCGCATTGAACAAGTTATGAGGGAATGATAGACTTCGATAAAAAATGTTGCTGGATTTCAGACGGAACATTATGGAAAAATCCAAACACTTTTGGCAGGAATGTCGTCGATCACATTTATGACACACACAAAAAACGTCATAGACAAACAAAGTTGTGTTATGATGCTGACGCAAAAATATCTTCCAATCTTCATCACATCGAAAAACACAGTGAAATCCGTCCCAGAATTCCTCTAGGAATTCTTTATTCTCCCAATGGGTAAATAAAAGCTCTAGAATTAATCACATAGTGTTCATAAATTACCGTGAAAGGAACACTCTAAATCATATATTAAATATATCGGTAGAAACCCAGTCCAAGACACCAGTCCATCGGTCGCTCTGTACAGTAAAAAACAGCGTCGCTACAGGGAAAATATCAAATATCGGCGTTCGTCTTCCATCTCGCAGCCTCAGATCAGCGCTAATAAGCACATAGTAAATAAATAAGGTGACAAAATGTGAACAAAAATATAGATATAGGCACATAAAAAAGTCTCTTTTGCACTTCCACACACATACAACAGTTTAAATGCAAAGAGAAAAGAGAGAAATGAAAAGCGTCTCTGCGGATTCGTTTCCCAGCGCTGGAACTCGTGGAGAACAAAACACACGATGTGAAATCAAAAACACGGTCCTGCACATCTGACATTAGAATGCCGAACGGAGAGATTCACAAAGAGACGTGACTACAAACTAAAGCAAACCGTGAAAACTCAAACCATGTCCGGTTGGGAACGGTGAATATATAATTCCTCGGCAAGGATTTTGGCAGCAATAGATTGGCGAGATGTTCTCTGAGACATTGAGACGTCAGTCTGGGTTTGGAGAAAGTCCTCAGTAATAATCCCGTCAGAGAAGGGCTTCCATCAGCGGATTAAACTCATGAATCCTGGCGATCCGGAGAGTTTGAGCATCGGCCGTGAAAGTAAACACGTATAAAATCTCAGACATTGTTAGAAAAGAGACGCTTTCCCAGCGGTCCGTGAGAGCTTCGGTGTCCGAGTCTTTTTCCCTTTTTCAGTCCCGTTTCAGGGGTTTCCGGAGCCGAGGAAGAGTATGGGGTTCCTCGCTCCAGGTGTCCGTCCCCCTGTGGTGTGTGTGTGTGTGTGTGTGTGTGTGTGTTAAAAGGCTGAACCCGTGATGGCGTTGAGCTGCTTCATCAGACCCTCCAGACTCGCCATCTGTTCACTCAGATCGTCCTGCTCGTACACCTGAAACACACCGACACAGTCAAACAACAGCTTCTGTTACATTTATTATTAGGCTATAATATATATTTTATATATTTAGAATTATTTTATTTATTTATTTATTTATTTATTTTATTTTTTTACTTTTATTTTTTATTACTTACATTTTATAAAAAAAATTTAAACAGAGGAACACCTTAACAGGAAAATAAATAAAAATAAAATAAAAGAAGAATAACAAAGGTTGCCATTCATTACATATAAAGTAACATTTTTAAAAATGTCCAAACCGTGCACCAGAACCTGTTTCAGAGTGTGTGTTCTCGAGCTCAAACACTGTGTGTGAATGAACGGCCAGAACACATTAAAGTTTCTGTTTCCTGTGAGAGCGGTGTGTGTCAGCGGCCGCTACGTTAATAACTAATGATCTTTACAACGGAAGTGAATCAATCAAAACTAACTTTATCTGGACAATAACTTTATTCTAGAGCTGCTGTAAAGCCTAATCTCTGTTACTGTAATCTCCTGTTATCACTGTAAAGCTGCTGTGAAACTCTATATTATTAAAGCGCTGTATAAATGAAGGAGACTGGACTAAACCTTTAGGAATAACAAAGGTTGCCATACATCACATATATAAACCTCTTGTCATTTCACCAGTTCATTATCTCTGTATGCATTTACTCTGTTCACACACTTCCCAACACAATCATCTGATCCTCAGAAGAACTCGCGAACCGTTTCTGGAAGATGTGCATTTGCAGCCGAAGTATATATGCGAGTCTTTCCATTTCTCTTAATATTTAACATATACATCTTGTTTTAATGGTGGGTCTTCCTCGAACCATTCACGGGTTATTGACTTTTTTACTTGTTAACATGAACATATTAATATTTTAAAGAACCTTCTCCGCTATAAAAAACCTTGGAGAGATTCCATGGATGTTAAAGGTTCTTCATCGATGCCGATAGAGAAGCTTGATTTTCAAGAGTGTATTATAGTTTTTATTAATATCTTAAATTAGTTTGAATTTTTTTACGTTAATTATGTCTAATTAGTTAATGCATCTTTGTTTGTTAACTGTTCACATTATCTCATTAAATAATATTTACAGATCCAACTTTGAATAATGTATTAGTAAATGCTTTAGAAGTGTTTTAGTTCATGTTAACTAATGTTAGCAAACAAACGCAACCGTGTTGTAAAGTGTTTAATTTTTAATCTTTAGTTAAAGTTTTAGTAATTCTGATGTGTTTATGTCATTTTATTAAGCAGTGATAAAGTTTGGGATAACAAAATCTTTTTTTTTTAAAGAGATTTGATACTTTTATTCATCAAATCAATCAAAAGTGACAGTAAAGACATTTATAATGTTACAAAAGATTCTATTTCAAATAAATGCTGTTCTTTTGAACTTTCTATTCATCAAAGAACACTGATAATAATCATAAATGTTTCTCGAGCATCAAATCATCATATTAGAGTGATTTCTGAAGGATCATGTGACACTGAAGACTGGAGTAATGATGCTGAACATTCACAGGAATAAATTACACTTTACTGTATATTCACATAGAAAACAGATGATTTACATCGGAATAATTTTTCATAATTTTGAATATGTATCTGATTTAAAGCCACATTTGGAAGTGTCTCAGGAGGAATGCGATGCCGGTGTGAACGCAGCCTGTCTCCCGAGGTTCACCCGAAACAAAGAAACTTTTAACATGGTTGAAAGCCAAAAGGTTTGAAAAGGTCAGTGTGATATTGAAAAGTTGAAGCGCTTTATGAGCACATGCATAAGTGCCTGACCTTCAGATCCATCGCAAACAATTAGTGTGGTTATTGCATCAATATCCGGCGCTGTTATTGACGGCGTTTATTGGTTATCTGTGAACGGAGTGCTCTGAGCTCCATCTATAACATCTATAACATCAGACCCGTCCTCTCGTCTCTCAGCATCAGTCACGCGGCTGTTAGCGGATCTATCGTCCGGCGCTCCAGAAATCCCATCATGAGTCCAGCAAAGGTCACGACCTCAGAGATGGCTCACATCGGGACGACGGAGGGAAAAGACCGTTTGCTTTAATCGCTCTGACAGATCAAATCTGAATCTAGACTCGCACAACACACACACACACACACACACACACACAGGGCTGAATCTAACCGCGGCTCGGGGGAAAACGCCTCCAGAACAGACACAAATGCAAAAGCTGAGTCATTGATTGCCTCTGAATGAGTTTCTTATTTATTTATTTTTTATTTATAGTTAAGCGATATCACTCGACCTGATTCCAGAATATCAGCAAATGGGATATTCACTTTATATAGCAGTTCAATAAACAAGACTTTAATATTAAATTACTTGGGTTTAAAAGTGTCTGTTTTTGCTTTATCTCGCCAA
The DNA here is from genome assembly GCA_021464565.1 of Rutilus rutilus. Taxonomy (NCBI): domain Eukaryota; kingdom Metazoa; phylum Chordata; class Actinopteri; order Cypriniformes; family Leuciscidae; genus Rutilus; species Rutilus rutilus. The sequence goes on from JAJAQA010000007.1 coordinate 48,228,524, forward strand.
TGAAAATTGTTTCAAACAAAGACAGCAGCAGAACTGCGTCTCTGAGTGTTTCTTTCCTGATGAATGAGCCGTTTTGCCGCTCATTTTCATTCATTTTGAATGAATCGGTTGAGCGAATGATTCAATGATCGATTGATAAAGTCAAGTCACTTGCTTCGTTCCTGAATGAATGAGCCGTTTTGAATGAATCAGTTGAGCGAATGATTCAATGACCTGTTGATAAAGTCAAGTCACTTGCTTCGTTCCTGAATGAACAAGTCGTTTTGAATGAATCGGTTGAGCGAATGATTCAATGACCTGTTGATAAAGCCAAGTCACTTGCTTCGTTCCTGAATGAATGAGCCGTTTTGAAAGAATCGGTTAAGCGAATGATTCAATGATCTGTTGATAAAGTCAAGTCACTTGCTTCGTTCCTGAATGAACAAGTCGTTTTGAATGAATCGGTTGAGCGAATGATTCAATGACCTGTTGATAAAGTCAAGTCACTTGCTTCGTTCCTGAATGAATGAGCCGCTTTGAAAGAATTGGTTAAGCGAATGATTCAATGATCTATTGATAAAGTCAAGTCACTTGCTTCGTTCCTGAATAAATGAGCCGTTTTGAAAGAATCGGTTAAGCGAATGATTCAATGATCTGTTGATAAAGTCAAGTCACTTGCTTCGTTCCTGAATGAATGAGCCGTTTTGAAAGAATTGGTTAAGCGAATGATTCAATGATCTATTGATAAAGTCAAGTCACTTGCTTTGTGAATTAATTAATGAGCCGTTTGAATGAATCGGTTGAGCGAATGATTCAATGACCTGTTGATAAAGTCAAGTCAGTTGCTTCGTTCCTGAATGAACAAGTCGTTTTGAATGAATCGGTTGAGCGAATGATTCAATGACCTGTTGATAAAGTCAAGTCACTTGCTTCGTTCCTGAATGAATGAGCCGTTTTGAATGAATCAGTTGAGTGAATGATTCAATGACCTGTTGATAAAGTCAAGTCACTTGCTTCGTTCCTGAATGAATGAGCCGTTTTGAATGAATCGGTTATGCGAATGATTCAATGACCTGTTGATAAAGTCAAGTCAGTTTCTTCGTTCCTGAATGAACAAGTCGTTTTGAATGAATCGGTTGAGCGAATGATTAGGACTCATTAAGACAGGGACTTATTTAATATTTCATTAAATATCATTTAATTTTCCCCCCATCATTTCATATTTCTATATTTCAAATTCATGTGATGTTTTATTATTTTGACTTACACTTTCTTCAAAGTTATTCAGCAAAAACACAAAACTTAATTTTCCTGTCAGTCTCTAATCTTCTGGCATGATTTTTCCATAACAAAACAAAACAAAACAAAACAAAACAAAACAAAACAAAACAAAACAAAACACAACATGCTTCACAAACCAAACGTGCCTCTGCTGAATATTAAATATGCTATTTAAATATTGATAGTTTTTAAGTTATTATGTATCCCTATGACTAACAAGGAATCCCTGTTTTAGGAGAATGCACTTTGTGTACGGTTAAACACTACAGCTCACACACACACACACACACACACACACACACACACACACACACACACACACACACACACACACACACACACACACACACACACACACACACACACACACAGTATTAACGGTCAGATCTCGGCTCACACTACATCGCCTCATCGGGCCGGTGAAGTGTCCGATCCCTGTCAGTTTGTTTATTTGCTTCATCTCTGATGGGAAAAGGCCATTCCAATTAAACAGATATGTGTCTGGATAAATTCTCCTGACCTTTCCGTGTCTGCGCTCGCCCGACTCTCTCTCTCTCTCTGTCCTCATCAACGAATCAAACACACACTCGCAGACTTTCTCTTCTTACTCTCAGTCTTATCTCTTCAATGATTCACAATGAAGAAGCAACGTTTTCCACAAATCCTCAGGAAATATTAATGATTCAGAGGCAGGGATTCGGTTTTGAATCACAGATCCTTCAATCGTTCTTTCAGAGACGGAAAGTGAGTGTAATCGTTGCTTGAGGTTTAAATGAGAAGATTCTCGTTAGTGATAAACAGTTATTAAAGCTTTCGGCTTACGGACGTGATTTAGAGCGACTCCTGGAGAGAGACTGAAAGCCAGTGGAATGATCAGGTGGATATTTCAGTGTCTCTGTTTTATTTAGATAAACTGATGTTGACTCTTAAATCCCCAGAATCGATCTTTTAGTCTGAGCTGTTTCAGATTTAACGTCACTAAACATCATCAATAATCATCATAATCTTTGATACTTTTGATATGAAACAAAGTGTCAGATTTCAAACCCTGTCAGTTTCATCAGTAAATTCAGTCAGTATGTTTATATTTCAAAAATTAATTTGGAGCAGAAACATTATTATGTTATTTATTTTATATACAAGTTAAATGTTTGTAGTCAAAGTAGTCATTTTAACCTGCAATATTGTAGGTTTTCTTTCTGTACTGTACCAATATATTTCTAAATGAATCAAATCGAATCAAATCAGAATCAAATCGCAAGCTTGTGAATGAGAATCGAATGTTGAAATCTGTGTTAAAGCCAAACGATCAGGATATCAGACATGATGGATAGGCACTGTGAAATATTATCGTGATTTTAACGGTAAAAGACTGTAAAAATGCTATGGTGAAAAACTGTGATAGATCTAACTGTACATTAAATGTAATTTTACAGTAAAATAACAAGTGAAAAAGAACAAGTCATTGTATAATTTACAGTGAAAAAACGTAAATGTTCATTCCCACAATTCCCTGCGTGACACTTCACATCAGATGTTTTGTTGTTAAAATAACTGTGTCTTCATAGTTTTTCTTATTTTTTTCTAATCAGTGATGTACATTAGGGTTTTATGTTACATTTAATGTTGTTAAATTAGTGTTTATTGCATTTTTACACTGTCGTGTGTGTGTAGTGTGTGTGTGAATGACACTGTGCAGCTTCTGTATATCAGTATTAACTCTCTTGTGGAAAAGCTGCTGTGATGAGCTTTGATTGATCATGTGACTCTCATCTCCACTGTGATTGGTGGATGTCAGTGTATTACAATGGTACAAAACTGATATTAGTACTTCAATAGGTCGGTAAGTTAACATTATATCAGATAGTGAAATATGTTTTTTTACTGTAAAATTTAGTGAAGTCTGTAAAACCTAAAATGTTGTTACCGTATTTTTTTACAGTAAATTCTGGTTGCTGTTTTTTTACCGTAATTTTAACAGAATTGTTTTTACAGCGCGGGTAACTCACGCTCGCCGGGTCGTCGGCTTGCTTCGGTCCGTCTTCGGTGGATTCGGGAGCGGTCGGCACGGAAACGGGCAGTAACGGCGATCGGGCCTTCCCAGCCTGCCCTAGTGACGCCGTCTTCACCTGTGGTTTGGGTAAACTCCCACCTGTGAGCAGACACAACATCATCATAACTCATGCATCCGTCCATTATTACTGAAAATCAGCTTTATATACATTTACATTTATAACACTACAGTCTTCAGTATCTTCATGTATTCTATTTTATAGTGCCTTTCCAAAACTCAAGGTTGCTTTATTAAGCTGGTTAAGAAAAAATGAATAAAAAAATAAATAAAATGAAATAATAAGAATAATTTTTTTAATTAAATAAAAAATAAAAAAAATAAAAAAATTTTTATTTTAAATAAAAATGTAAAATTAAAAATTAAATTTTTTTTTTTGTTGAAAAATAGTAAAAAAATAAAAATAAATATTTTTTAAATAAAATAAAATAAAATAAAATAAAATAAAATAAAATAAAATAAAATAAAATAAAATAAAATAAAATAAAATAAAATAGTTAATGCATTTCCTGTATGGGAATTGAACACATGACTAGTTTGCAATATCAGCAGCATAATGAACTGTTTCTGCACAGCTACAATAACTGGAGGCGACTGACACCAGAAACCTCACACATTCACGTTACAGATGACCGCACCACAAAACTGAGCTTCTAAAATATCACAAAACCCCTTAAAGACATTGATGTGCAGAAACGCAGACGCCAGAGGAGCTTGTTAGCATTCTCACGGTAATAACGGCTCAATCTTTCTCTGATATGGATTTCCAGTCAACTGTAAAGCAATTTATGGCCGGTGTTCGTGCTGAGGCTCCTGGCACTCGCCGACTCCAGAACGCTTCTGTTAATCACTTTCAACTGAACTTTCAGTTTGGCAGTGATGCAAATATCCACGGTAATCCACTTTTTGCACTGGCCTGAACCAGACTGAGACTTGTTTCCAGTCCAAATATCTAAAAATTCTTAAATCAAGATGCCTTTACTAAAGTAATAAAATGCCATAAGATATTATGCTTATGTTTTTGCTTAAAACAAGCCAATTTCTTTTGCATCAATCTGCCAATGGGGTCAGAAAAATCATCAAGTTTCTGTTTGAATTAAGATTATTTTTCTTACTACATTGGCAGATCATTTAGCTTTTTTTTAAGCAACAACTCACTTAATTTTGATTTATTACCGTAGAATACAAGACATAGGGCCCTATTTTAACGATCTGAAACGCAAGTATCAAGCGCGAAACACAAGTAACTTTGTGGGCGGATCTCGGGCGCTGTTGCTATTATACCGGCGGGATAAATGACTCTCCGACGCAGATCTAGAATGTGTTGGTCTGAAGAGCTTCATTACTCATAGGTGTGGTTTGGGCGTAACGTGAAATAAACCAATCAGAGCGTCATCTCACATTCCCTTTAAGAGCAGGCGTGCTTGTTCCATGGCGGATTGCTATTATAACGGCGGATTTGCCAGGAGCGGTTCACAGCCGAGGAGACCGACGTTCTCGTCAGGGCCGTAAAACACAGAGAAGTGACATTGGGGATGAAGAAACACACACAGATTAGCTTCGCTTAAACAGGCGTATGATAATTTGGGTAAATGTGTAAGCTAGATTTATGCCTATTTTTTCACATCTTCATGGACACCACAATGATTTCCCTCGTGTGGAATATTGTTCCTTGTAATAATGTATGGTTTTCTAAAAATGAGAACTGCTGCTTCTGTGTGTAGATGAGAGAAGCAAAGTGTGTGTGTGTTGTGCTCACGCTACATTATGGCCAAGCATGCGCCCTTAAAATAGCATCTGAATAACATGCGACAATAACGCGCCACTGACTTTAGACGAGGTTTCTCCTGGTCAGTGCTGGAATTGTTTTCTGAAACTGCAAAATAGCACCAGGGAACGTTTGTGCCGGAACACGCCTCCTCTTTCCCCTGAACCGCCCCCGGGAGCGCAAGTTCATTCCCTAATTTACCGCCGTGCGTCTGTGGAGGGAAAAGTCCGCTGTGCGCGGGTGAGAAATAGGAATGAGACATGCGTCGCTGTACAAAGTCAGTTGCGCTGGGTGCGAGATAGGGCCCTTAATATCTTATGGCATTTTACTACTTTAGTAAATGCATCTTGATTTAAGAATGTTTAGATATTTGGACTGGAAACCAGTCATAAACACTGAGTGAGAACTTATCAGGTGAGCGCTTCAGGCTGGTTCGGGTCAGGGATATCATGGTTGTTCTTGTCCATCAGCCAGAGATGTTGAACGTTCATTAACCGTCAGATCAGAAGACAGAGAGCCGAAGCACGTCCATTCACACTTAAACACACACACTCTCATACAGACACGAAGACGACCCCTCGAAACATGCGTCAGAGAACACATCTTCATAACCTGTGTCAGCCGAAGCTGAATCCGGCACAGACGGCCTCGTTCGGCGGGAATGAGGTCAGGATGAGTGTTAGATTGAGGAACACATCAGAGAACTCACAGAGGAGAAACACGTTTGGGTCACAGTTCAGCCCACAGAAACAGACCAGACCTTTATTTCGCGTGAAGAAAATGATGTTATTCAGACTGTGTTTATACACACTGGTAGCATTTGTGGATTTGCCATGCGGATTTAAATAAACAAAACATTGAACTATAACAATGAGAAATATGACTCAGCCTCAAACATTCAGATGCAATAACAATTATTTCAATTGTCATGAAAATAATGATGTATTATTCAAATAATGAAGTATTTATACATCATGCATGGTTGTGTTTGCTGTTCTGCATATTTAAATAAACAACAAAACATTGTGTGTACTATAACAATGAGAAATAGAACTGAGACTGAGAATTTAAGCATTATTTGTCAGTAAATGTGTTTAATTGTCATGGAAATCAAACTGGGCCTAAAATAACCTTCATTTTCTTCATGCAAAATATAATATTTTCTGTTTTTGTGACCTGGACAAGTCAACACTCTCTCTGCTCTTCTCTGTCTTAATATCTGGACAGATCGTGTCTCTCAGTCGAGGACGTGTGTGAGTGTGTGTGCGTGTGTGTGTGTGTGTGTGCGTGTGTGTGTGTGTGTGTGTGTGAAATGGCTGGATGGTTCAGGTTTGTCTGCCACACGATCCCTCACATCACCGACACCGCTGTAAAACTCCATCACCCCTGAGCGCCGTTTAACTCGTCCCGTTTCTCTCCACGGGTTTATTCCACAATCTCTCCTTCACTGATGCTTAGAGACACCTCGTCACAGGATTGCAATGCATCCTGGGAAAAAACACTGCAAAAAATGATGTTCTTCCTCAAAATTAAGAACATTTTAAAATCAAGATACATTTACTGGAGAAGCAAAATGACTGAAGATTTGAAAACAATGGGGTCAGAAAATTTAAAGAGAAAACAAGATTAAAATACAGATATTTGTTCTTTTTTTAAACTCAAACTCACTTCATTTTGATACATTTTTTATTAAACAAGTCTTAATATCTTCAGTCACTGCTTCTTCTCCAGTAAATGTGTCTTGATGTAAGAATGTTGAGATAGCCTATTAGTGCTGGAGAACGAGACAGAAACACTGAGGAAGAACATCATTGTTTTTGCAGTAATATTGGTTTTATGAAGCATTATACTATATTTTTCCAAGTTTCACCATAAAGCAAAACCTACAGAAGCATCACAGCAACTGACCAAGAAAATATAAACTAACTGAAGTGTCTTTCTCAGTTTTCCAGTACGGATAACAAAACCATACCTAAATCAAGATATATTTACTGGAGAAGAAAAATGACTGAAGATACCGGTATTACATTTCTGAAAAATGCATCAAAATCAAGTTCTTGTTTTAAACTCAAACTCACTTCATTTTGATGCATTTTTCATTAAACAAGTCTTAATATCTTCAGTCATTGCTTCTTCTCCAGTAAATGCGTCTTGTTTAAGAATGTTTAGATGTTTGTGCTGGAGAACGAGACCGAAACACTGAGGAAGAACGTGAAGGGTGAAGAGAAAGTGAATTCATTGTCTGGACTCTTCAGTTGAAAGAGACTGTGTTTCTGTGGAAAAGTGCAGGACTGAGATGAAGTCTGATCGATTGATCGTCTCTCTCGGGGAAGATGGAGATGGCTTTGAATATTTCTTTAAAAGACGGATGAGCTCTTCTGAAACGAGAGGAACAAAAGCCCGGAGTGTGTGAAGTAAATATAAACCCGACAGCATCTGAAACGCTGGAGTCTCCTGAGACCCGAGAGCTTTACTTCATGTGTTTCTGTGGCGAGAGTCGATGCACGTCTGCGGCTTCACCCAGAGCTGATTTACACTCGGCTCCTTGTCAACAATTAATTAACATCAGTAACTCAAAGCATTAGTAATACAACACAACCCGATAACACAATAACTGGAGCTTTTACTCCATCAGTCATAATTCACAACCTGGGGGAGAAGATACATTTCAAGCTTCAAACAAATGATTCATTTTCCAAAGAAACCTTTTAAAATGTGTTTCAGGCACAGCAATGGAGGAGAGACAGAACAGCAGTCTAATCAGAAACACTTACAGAGAACAAGAATAAAGTAGAAAGAGAGAGAGAGAGACATAGATAGATAGATAGATAGATAGATATATAGACAGACAGACAGACAGACAGATAGATAGATAGATAGATAGATAGATAGATAGATAGATAGATAGATAGATAGATAGATAGATAGATAGATAGATAGATAGATAGATAGATAGATAGATAGATAGATAGACTGATCTACTGTATCTCCAATCAGACTCAGATTGAGTTTTCCTGGATGGATTTCAGGGAGAATCTTTTAATCAGATTCCTGGAATGTTCCATTTGCTCTCTCTGCAGGATCCTGTAAACGAGTCCTTGTGGAGAACCTGAGTGTCCGTTCAGACTCTGTTCTCGAGCGTAATGGAAAAGTGTCTGGAGTGAAGGGTGGTCGGAGACCCACATCCACAAAACGGTTTGAGCAAAACCAATTATATCTTAACTCCGGGGGAAAGAAGTCTTCAGCATCCCAGACCGAACACCCGGAAGAGCCTGAGATCTCCTGAGGAACGAGAAGCCCGGAGCATCTGCGTCTCGGAGAGTTTCACATCCATATGAAGATGCAATCGATGAACATTACAACCACCGATGGGAACACACACACACACACACACACACAGACACACACACACACACACACACACACACACGCACACACACACCAAGTGCTTTCTTCACTGTCTGCTTTCACACCGAGAGACTCGCTTCTCCGTCTCGATCATCTCTCCTCTGGCTACAGACTCAAACACCCACGAGATCCCGGTTCCCTCCTAAGAATAAACTGAATAAACCCCAACATTATTAAGAATAAAATGATATTTTCTTCTTCTTTTCAAAATGGAATATTCTTGTGTTTTCTTGTGGAATATTGCAGTTTATTCTAAAAGATTGCAGATCATTGTTTTAAACTAATGTTCCTGGTAATGTTGAATGAGAACAAGCTCCTCTTCAGCATCTCTTCTCTTCTCTGATGATGTGGGCGGGGCTATAACCTGTCACTCACATGAGATCAGCCAATAGCAAACCACAACCATCCAATCATCCAATCAATTCCCCAGAGACACAATCAAGCCCCGCCCACATTTGTAATTGTCCCTCTCACATGACCTAGCACAAGCTGCTCTGAATCTGAACGGCTGATATTCACCTGCGATGGGGTTGTAGACCTTGGGTTCGATGGTCCCCATGGGAGGAGGCAGGAGTGTGTTGGTGAAGCTGCGCAGCGGGTGTGTGGGTCGAACACATGCGGTCGGGATGGTTCTGCTGGGAATCTCTTCTGGCCCCGGCGGCTCCGACTGGGCCGTGGGAATCAGCGTCTGCTGTGTTTGAGGAGCCATTGGAGGAGCGCCCTCTGCTGCCATCGCTGAGAAACACACACACACACACACACACACACACACACACACACACACACACACACACATCAGAAGAACGCTTGGAATGCAGAGCTCAACTCGTCCCCATACCGGCGTGATGAGTTTTGGTTCCTCCACTGTTGCCTTGGCTTTTGGCTGCTTAGTTGGGGACATTTAATATTCAGCAATATTATTGATCTGCCTTACTTAAGGTGGACGATGACGTTATTTTCTTCTAGAAACAAACTTTGTTGTATTATTTTCATGTCATCACTGTGAAGCTGCTTTCATACAATCCGTATTATAAAAGGCTCTGTATAAATAAAGGTGACTTAACTTGACTTGGGGAAAACACACACACACACACATAAGCAGAACGCTTGGGGAAAACACACACACATCAGACGAAAAGCTCAACTTTATGTAAATGAGAGGCATAAACAGCAGCCACACTGCAAAACATGCTTTTCATACTTAATATATTTGTCTTGTTTCCAGTCAAAATATCACAAAATTCTTAAATCAAGATGCATTTACTAAAGTAGCAAAATGGGAAAGCTCAACTTTTATGCAAATGAAAGGCATAAATGCTACATTTTTCTAAATTATATGTATACATTTCTGAAATACATAACTTAGACAGTTCCCTCTGATAACAGATCACTGTATATTGTAATATGGACTCATGCATTTTCTATAAAGCTGCTTTAAAATGATGTGTATTGTGAAAAGCGCTGTACAAACAAATGTGAATTGGATTGAATTGAAATAAACAGCAGCCAATCACAGGAGAGGACAAGCTAATGATGTGAAGCATCTGAGCTCAGCGAGTTTTACCTCAAAGCTAATAAATAATATTTTGGGGTTCAAGTCAAGCCTTTATTTATACAGTGCTTTTACAATACAGAATGTTTCAAAGCTTTAGTTTATTTATATATCTAGCTGCTCTGGAGAAAAGTAATATTCAGTATTAGAATCGATTTGAGTGATGAGAACATCATTTGATTGAAATTGAGGAATCTTGTAAGATTGACAGTTATTGAACTAATAATTCAAATGCAGTTTGCATGATGGCACAGACCGTGGCTCATTAAAGTACGTGTACTTTGGTCATTTGGGAACAAAGGTTGTATTTTCCAGCTGTAATCATGCAAATACATGTTGATGGTGTGCTAACTGAAGCCAGCGTGACCCAGACCTCCGGCGCTCGGATCTCATCACGCCAGAGTCTCTCACACTCAAAGTCTCCGTGAACTTTTCTTCCTCAGAGACGTTTTGTTTGTGCAAATACTTCTGCTCACTAAGAGCCTCTTAGAAAATGTCATTTATTTCAATGAAGCGAACAGACTCCAGCTGCTGCCAAAGAACCAAATCAAATCAATGTCTTCTGCTAACAAACTCATTTAAAGCTCAGAATAAAACAGAGCGAGACAGAGCGAGAGGAACCTGCTTTATTCAGGACGCCTACATCCATAAACGACACGGATAAAACAGACGTTTGTGTTGCTGTGTTGTGATTGGCCGATCTAGTAACAGCTGACGTTACTCTCGAATACTTATACACTGCAAATAATTGGTTTTCTGAAGTTGTAAATAAAAGATTTTTGGTTAAAAAGTGTCCTTGTTACATATGTTACATGTACTTACCATAGTAATAACAGTAAATTATGCATAATTACATGCAACTAACCCTAAACCAAACCCTAATCCTACCCTAACCCTATAGTAAGTACATTTGCTTAATATTACTCAGTACTTAAATATATAATTACACTGTAACAATGACACCTTAAAATAAAGGGTCCCACTTTATATTTAGTGGCTTTAAGCACTATGTACTTACATTCAAATGAATACATACATGTTTTTACATTGTACTTATATTTTGAGAATACCTGCATGTAATAACATTTGTAATTCCACTGTTGACCCTTCCCTTGAACCTCACCTGTCTCACACCTCAATAGCAGCAAAAGTGTTACTTTTGTACTTAAAGCCACTTAATATAAAAGTGGGACCAGATTTTTTAAAAGCCATAAAAACACATTTAGTTCATTTCTTCTCAAACTTTCTCAAACGCAGAAACACAGAAGCCTTACCAGCAGCGCAACCGCGGCTTTACTGAATAATGAAGTAAAGCTAATTTGATTAATTTATCTCTGTAAAGAAACCTCATCGTTTAACTGGCTACTCTCTGCGGTCTCAGACGACGACATCACTTCCTGTCAGCCACCGTAACTTCTGTTGGGTGCAATTCACAACCTCACCACTAGATGCTGCTAAAACTTACACACTGCACCTTTAATTTAGCTTGTTTTAAGCAAAAATCCCCCCAGAAAACAAGAGATAATATCATATGGCATTTTACTACTTTAGTAAATGCATCTTGATTTAAGAATTTTTAGATATTTGGACTGGAAACAAGACCAAAATACTGAGTAAGTAAGCAGTGCATAAAAACACATTTTTGTTAATGTCTTCTGAAACGTTCCCCGGAGCCTCTAGAACAGTGTTTCTGAAAGGCAGGAGCCTCACCGGAAGCGTAACCGCGGTCCACGGTGAGCGTGGAGAACGGCATCGGCCTCAGGGTGAACTTCGGGTGAGCGCTGAAACCACAGGTGGGAGACGGTAGGATTCCCGGATACTGGCTGCTCTCCAGTGTGGGAACCGGGATAGCACTGACCACCGCTGGAACACACACACAAACATCATGAGAAAACACAAGACACAACCCAGCAAGCAGTTTTGCGTTTAAAAGACATCTAATAGCCGTCCAAACACATGCCAGATGTCTAAAACTAGGCAAAAATTGGACTGTCAGTGAAAATTTAATAGACGTCTAAACCAGAGCCCAAGAATAGACTAGTCGTTTCATTTCTTTGTTATCTAATTGATAACTAGTCTATTCTTGACACTGAATGGCACTGACCACCGCTGGAACACACACACACACACACACACGTCATGAGAAAACACAAGACATGAATGCACTCATTGGGTTCTGTATAGAGCCCTAGGGTTCCTGAAGAGCCGCTGCTCTGATTCACTCTAATCATTAATCATGTTTAAATATTTAAACACCTACAAGAGGAAAAGTGTTTAGATTTCAGCCCCTTGCCAGTGAAATGCAGACCCCCATTAGTCTGTCTCAAACTCCTCAGTAACGCAGATCCGGGGACCGGGAAACAGCAGAACCTCTTTAACAAACCTGATGGTGAAGCCACAGAAACTCACAGCAGATTCACAGGAGAAACACTGACCTTGACATTGAAAACCTCACAGAGAGAGAGAGAGAGAGAGAGAGAGAGAGAGAGAGAGAGAGAGAGAGAGAGAGAGAGAGGGGGAGAGAGAGAGGGAGAGAGAGAGAGAGAGAGAGAGAGAGAGAGGGGGAGAGAGAGAGGGAGAGAGAGAGAGAGAGAGAGAGAGAGAGAGAGAGAGAGAGAGAGAGAGAGAGAGAGAGAGAGAGAGAGAGAGAGAGAGAGAGACAGGACTGATAAATTGCCTGAAGTGTTGAGATTTCTATCTACTAAACTGCCCCAGACGAGCAACTGCTGATTGACTGAAAACTCTCTATCTGTGTGTGTGTGTGTGTGTGTGTGTGTGTGTGTGTATGTGTGTGTGAGGTTTTGCCTACATTGTGTGCATCCAAATGTTTCAGGATAGAAAAACAGGAAACAGCAGAACCCCTTCAGGAGCAGAAGCTCTTTTAATAAACCCTGAACAGAACAACATCAGGATCCGTGAGAGATGATGAAGGAGCCTTCAGAAACCAGCAGCAGATTCACAGTTAATTCATTATTCATTCTCTCTCTGTCTCTGATTGACTGCAAACTCTCGCTCTCTCTCTGTGTGTGTGTGTGTGTGTAGGGTTCGATCTGTGTAGAGCACATGCTCTTTTTGCCATTACACTCCAAAGTGCCATTTATTTTGGTGGTGGTGTTTTTTTTCTTTCTTCAATAAATCAGTGCTATTGGTCACCCTATACGTCTGTCTGTCTGTTTTACAAATATTTAGCCAATGAAAGTTCTTGAAAAAGACCTTGTGTAAATCTTGTTCGATCCTTAAACTGTCAGTAAACCTGATAACTCCGCCCCCTCTATCTGATAACTCCACCCCTCTATCTGATAACTCCACCCCTCTATCTGATACCTCCACCCCTCTATCTGATACCTCCACCCATCTATCTGATAACTCAGATCTATCTGAGAACTCCGCCCCTCTATCTGAGAACTCCGCTCCACTATCTGAGAACTCCGCCCCTCTATCTGAGAACTCCGCCCTCTATCTGATAACTCAGCCCCACTATCTGAGAACTCCGCCCCTCTGTGATAACTCTGCCCCACTATCTGATAACTCCGCCCATCTATCTGATAACCCCGCCCCTCTGTCTGATAACTCTGCCCCCTCTGTCTGATAAATCCGCCCCTCTATCTGAGAACTCCGCCCCACTTTATGATAACTCAGCCCCACTATCTGAGAACTCCGCCCCTCTGTCTGATATCTCTGCCCCCTCTGTCTGATAAATCCGCCCCACTATCTGAGAACTCCGCCCCTCTATCTGATAACTCTGCCCCCCTATCTGATAACTCCGCCCCACTATCTGAGAACTCTGCCCCACTTTCTGAGAACTCCGCCCGTCTATCTGAGAACTCTGCCCCACTATCTGAGAACTCCGCCCCTCTATCTGATAACTCCGCTCCACTATCTGAGAACTCCGCTCCACTATCTGAGAACTCCGCCCCTCTATCTGAGAACTCCGCTCCACTATCTGAGAACTCCGCCCCTCTATCTGAGAACTCCGCTCCACTATCTGAGAACTCCGCTCCACTATCTGAGAACTCCGCCCCACTATCTGAGAACTCCGCCCCTCTATCTGAGAACTCCGCCCCTCTATCTGATAACTCCGCTCCACTATCTGAGAACTCCGCTCCACTATCTGAGAACTCCGCCCCACTATCTGAGAACTCCGCTCCACTATCTGAGAACTCCGCCCCTCTATCTGAGAACTCCGCTCCACTATCTGAGAACTCCGCTCCACTATCTGAGAACTCTGCCCCTCTATCTGAGAACTCCGCTCCACTATCTGAGAACTCCGCTCCACTATCTGAGAACTCCGCTCCACTATCTGAGAACTCCGCTCCACTATCTGAGAACTCCGCTCCACTATCTGAGAACTCTGCCCCTCTATCTGAGAACTCCGCTCCACTATCTGAGAACTCCGCTCCACTATCTGAGAACTCTGCCCCTCTATCTGAGAACTCCGCTCCACTATCTGAGAACTCCGCTCCACTATCTGAGAACTCTGCCCCACTATCTGAGAACTCCGCTCCACTATCTGAGAACTCCGCCCCTCTATCTGAGAACTCTGCTCCACTATCTGAGAACTCCGCTCCACTATCTGAGAACTCCGCCCCTCTATCTGAGAACTCCGCTCCACTATCTGAGAACTCCGCTCCACTATCTGAGAACTCCGCTCCACTATCTGAGAACTCCGCTCCACTATCTGAGAACTCCGCTCCACTATCTGAGAACTCCGCTCCACTATCTGAAAACTCCGCTCCACTATCTGAGAACTCCGCTCCACTATCTGAGAACTCCGCTCCACTATCTGAGAACTCCGCCCCACTATCTGATAACTCCGCCCCCTATCTGAGAACTCCGCTCCACTATCTGATAACTCCGCTCCACTATCTGAGAACTCCGCCCCTCTATCTGAGAACTCCACCCCTATCTGAGAACTCCGCCCCTATCTGAGAACTCCGCCCCTCTATCTGAGAACTCCGCCCCTCTATCTTGACTGAACGAACTGAAGTTCCGCAGCAGCTGAACGAAGTTTTGCAAGGGTAAACAAAGATCTTGTTGTTTGAATAAGTACTAAACACTATGTCTATAAAGGCTCATATTTTATTTATTTGATGTCTGACTGAGACATGTGGGACCTGAGAGAGAGGTCTAGCATTTGCCATCTAGTTATAGCAAATACACAGCCTACACTTAAATAATCTGTTCATTAGCATTTCATCTTTTATAAAATGAGATTTTGGCCAAATGTATTTTACAACAGGAAAAACTGAGCGCCAATATAGCTACAACAAACTAGTTTGTAACCTGTTGATGCAAATGTAATGTGATGCCGCCGTTATAATGACGGACAAAATGCACATTTGCACACATTCGCTGGTCAAAAACCCCGTAAACTGCATTTGAGTTTGACTTTTGTAAAATGTTAAAGCAGAACTCGGCAACTCTAGCGAACACTAGTCACTTCTTCGCTGATTTTCCCTTTTGTTGTGGCATGTTTTCCCCACGAGCTCCCCCTACAGCTGTGGGGGGGCGTATATTTCACAACACAGTCGTAAAAAACTCACTTGCGGCCCCTCCTCCCCCTCTCTACCGCTGCTCATGTGCGTTTGTTATGATCAGAGCAAGCCAACTGTATCGTGTGGAGCTATGTCTACCGAGGTGGGTAATACATCATACACATTTACCATAGAACATTGACATGACGTAAAGCAATTCGTGTTTCGCGCTCGTTCTCGTTCTCGCTTCTCACGAGACTTCCAATTTCTATCTTGCCGGGACGGTAGTCCCCAAGTTGCAAGGTTGGTTTTCCGCCTGTGTGTGTGTGTGTGGAATCAACTGGACATCTTCTAGATACACAGATCCCCATATTTACATTTACATTTATGCATTTATGCATTTATGCATTTGGCAGACGCTTTTATCCAAAGCAACTTTCATTGCATTTCAAGGTAAACATTTCCATTCTTATCAGTTCATAAGTTCAGATATGATCATCCTTGTGTGAGGGAGCCCATGCTAACATGTAGAACACATCTATCTTTTATAAACACCCAATTCATACACTGAAAAATGATATACATTTATATTAATTAATTTATATAAAAATTGTATATTGTTATATATAAATATATTATATATGTATATATAATATGATATATAATTATGTATACTTGTTTATTTAATTTTAATGTAATTTTATTCAAATGTATTTATTTACTCATTTATTTTAATCTTTTTATAATTTATAATTATTATATATATATAATATACCCTTTCATTAATATATTCATTATATAGAAAAATAATGTTAATTCAAACAGTAACAAGATTATTGGCAGATAATTTTGCTTGTTTTAAGCAAAAACTCACTTATTTTTATTTTATTCCCCAGAAAACAAGACATAATATCTTATGACATTTTACTCATCTAGTAAATGCATCTTGATTTAAGAATATTTTAGATATTTGGACTGGAAACAAGACAAAAATACTGAATAAGAAAAGCATTTTTTGCAGTGTTCTGTATATAAAATGAAATGATATTAGAAAGCGTCTATATTCTGTTTCTCATCATCAACCTGGTTAAACATGCTAAATCTCGCTCAGTTTGAACTCTTTCACTGATGATGACTCTCATATTCCACTTCCTGTCAAAACTCCACTTCCTCCCAGGTTTTTCCCGGGAGAAGCCGCTCCTCTTTCCTGGTTTTCCCAGAGGACAGAGATGAAGCTTGTTTGAGGATCGTAATGAAAGCGCAGGATGAAGGATCCCAGCAGGAGGTCGAAGAGGAGACGCTCCCGGGACGGGATCAAACGCGTGTCCCGGGAAGAGGAAAGCATCGGAGCGTCACATGATCCTGTCATATGAGGAATCAGAGGCGCGTGTGTTTCACCCAAAACAAGCCCTTATCAAAGGAATGACAGCGACACGCTCATATTCACACACTGCACAAATGCTTTTCTTACTCAGTGTTTTTGTCTTGTTTCCAGTCCAAATATGGATGGATTCTGATTGGCTGTTCATCAGCTGGAAGAAAATAATAGAAATTATTACAGTTTTCGTTATCATTATTGTTATTATTACCATTATCATCACTATTGTTATAGTTATTGTTATCTTTATAGGTATTGTTTAATCATTATTGATATTGTTAGAGTTATCGTTGTAGTCATAGCTGTCTTTATAGTTATTGTTATAGTCATCGTTATAGTTATCGTTATTGTTATCGTTATAGTCGTGAACAGGCATTATTTGTTTGATGCGTTGACATCATTTCCACTCAGGAAGAGAAGGCGGGACATATTGAATGGCTCCTCCCCCTTTTCAAATAGCCAATAGCGTTGAGTTTCCCTCACAGACTGACAGCACCATGGAAGCGACTCCGAGCGCTGATGATACGCTCCGAGCAACCGAACACACACTCCAACCCACAATGCTCACTGTGTGTCAACGGTCGCTTTGGTCAGGTGATGTTTATAGCATAGGGGGCGGAGCTTTAGAGTCTAGAGAGCATGTGATTGGACAGAAAATGTGATGAGAAGCTGAAGTCGCGGTGATGTCATAAAAATCCGTGATTCGTTTTAGCGGAAGTGAGAGAGTGAGTTTTGAATGTTTATATCTCCTAAATGTGAATTATGTCATTGCTTTGTAACACACCAGCTTATTCATAAGCTTAAGGCTAACATATTCATACCAAAAGCTAAAAAACGTAAGCGTGTCTCACGTGTGTTGCTGGGCTGCGAGTCCATGGGAATCATCATCTTAGTGCGCGTGGGCCTGCGAGCGGCTAACGATCTCTCTAATGTGGAGATACTGGAGGCTTCATCACCATCAGCGCCTGAAGAGGAGAACAGGGTTAATGTGAGACACACACACACACACACACACACACACACCTCCGGAGATTACATGCTCTCACCTGAGTGGCTGCTCTTGCTGCCCATCTGGCTCTCTGATTGGCTGTGGCTGACCGGCGCCATCTCCTGGCTCTGGATTGGTGAGTCTCGGCCCGAGGGGGCGGAGCTTGAGGGCTTCTCCATGTTCTTCAGCTCCATCTCCTCATGGTGGATCCAGAGGTCAGGAGGTCGCAGGTCCTTCTGGCTGCCCTTACGCTTGCCTGCGCTGTGTGTCGCACGTTTCCTACAGCAAAGACACGATATAGAGGAATGAAACTCTTGAAGTTTGAGCTTCAGCAAGAACCAATGAGGTTCATTCTCGTGTTACAAAACGGCATTTTGTGTTCCTGAAAATGATTTTTTTTTTAAACGGTCTCTGTGTAAACAACAAAAACGCGAATCTCTGAAGACTATGACCTCATGCACATGCGTATTACGTGTTCAATCTATAGTGTTTCATCGCCATCTACTGGCCTGGCAGCAGAATACAGCGTTTTCAGTCGTTCTCACGGATCCGTGTGAATGCGGATCGTTTTGACAATGATGTCGTCTGTACGTGGAAAATTTAAAGGAAAATCGTCTACGTTTTAAGCATATCGTTGTCATGTAAACCTACACTTAAAGTGCACATTCAATATGATTAAGCGCAATTCTTTTATCAAGGGTAAAGGTCCTTGCACACTTAGTCCGAAATTTTCGTACAAGTTTTTTCCGTATTCGTTATTCGGTGGCTCTGAATTGTCAAATCGAATTTTTTATGACGGAAGAAAGAGAGAGAGAGAGATAAACTCACTTCCTCTGCTGAGCGGACGAGCGACGGGTGCAGATCAGAGCGACGATCACCACGACGACCACCGTAATGGCTCCCACGGAAACCACGATGATGACGAGCAGGTTGCTGTTCTTCTGTGGTGTCACACTGCCGTGTGGCGGCCGCATCTGGCCAATAGGAGGCTCTGGAATCAGAACACATCGACACATCTCATTCACTTTCACTCTAAAGCTCGGACTCTTTGCACTACAATGTTTTCACTGTTGATTTCATGTTGCAATAAAAGAGCAAAAGTATATGATGAGTGACTTGTGCATTTCTCTGGCACAAACAAACACAATCACAAAATTGTGCATCTGTATGATGCATGTGTTCCTACCGTTCAGATTGCTCATGTCAATCGGGTTATTGTCCGAGGGCCAGTAAGAGCTGTCTCCATGACGACCTGAGACCAGAGAGAGAAGCGCTGAGATCAGGGTGAGACACACACACACACACACACACACACACACACACACACACACACACACACACACACACACACACACACACGCGCACAACTAAATACAACAGATGGGTTTATTGCAGCACTCCATCACTTTCACAGCCTCAAACACTCCTTAAACATCACCTAAAGCACTACTATTCTTCTTTAAAGGTGACATATTATACCCTTTTTCACAAGCTGTAAAATAAATCTCTGGTGTCCCCAGAATGTGTCTGTGAAATTTCAGCTCAAAATCCCCTCAGATCATTTATTACAGCTTGTCAAATTTTCCCCTTTTTGGGTGTGATGAAAAACGCGCCATTTTTTGAGTGTGTCTCTTTAAATGCAAATGAGCTGCAGCTCCGCCTCCGTTCAGAAGAGGGCGGAGCCTTTACACGAGCTTCAGAGACTCCGGCAATAACAAAACAGGCCAATCTCAC
>JAJAQA010000007.1:48255656-48263156 GCA_021464565.1 Rutilus rutilus
CTTCTCACCTGTGATTCGCCCGTTGGCCTCCAGCGGCGGCTGCCAGCTAATCAGAATGGCTCGCGGGCGTCCCTCTCGGCCAATCACAGTCAGGTCCTTAGGGGCGGAGCTTGGCGCTGACCAATGGAAAGAGAGAGATTTTGTGCTTTCACACTTGATGTCTGTGACTTCACTCAGAACTCTGAACACGGCAAAAAATGCTTTTCTTACTCAGTATTTCTGTCTTGTTTCCAGTCCAAATATCTAAACATTCTTAAATCAAGATGCATTTACTAGAGGAGTAAAATTCCATAAGATATTATGTCTTGGTTTCCAGGGGAATTAATCAAAATTAAGGGATGCTTATAAAAAGCGATATTATCTGCCAATGGGGAAAGAAAAATAATGTTAATTCAAACAGAAACAAGATTATTTTTCTTTCCCCATTGGCAGATAATTTAGCTTTTTATAAGCAACAACTCACTTCATTATGATTAATTCCCCCGGAAAACAATTATGTCATTTTACTCCTCTAGTAAATGCATCTTGATTTAAGAATGTTTAGATATTTGGACTGGAAACCAGACAAAAATACTGAGTGAGAAAAGCCTTTGCAGTGTAGCTCTGGCTTTATTTCCAGCACTAATTAAACAGTGTAATTACAGATATGAGTGTGTGATCTTACGTCTAATGTGTTCAATGATAACCGTGTGTATCGTGAAGAAGTGTGTTTATGCAGGAGTGTGTGTGTCACGAGCACAATCACACAACACAGTGTGAGTCATGCCATAAATGCACGAGTAATTATACCTTCATTTGTCAGCTGAACCCCTTATTATTTTTTTATAATATTTCAATAATTTATCAACACATTCACATGTTCTCGATTGCTGTCTGCTAATGGTCACATGACATGCAGGTGAAAACAGTGTTTTATTTTTTATTTTAAAATTATGTATTCATTTTAATTTGACATTTTTCTTATTAAAGTTTTAGTATGTATGAAGTTTTATTTTGATTGATTTTATTTTAAAATGATTTATTATTTTTAATTTGACATTTTTATGATTTATTTAATTATTAGCGTTTACATTTACACATTTGGCAGACGCTGTTATCCAGAGCGACTTGCATTGCATTTCAAGGGACACATTTACATTCATATCAGTTCTTATTAACTTAAGTTATTAGCTTATTAACACCAGTTTCTTATAGTATCAATAATTCCATGATAGTTATTTACGGCTAAAATAATATTTTTTTTGCTGGAAATGTATTGAAAAACCTGAAAAGTGCTTCAGTCCGTCTGATTATTCTCACCTGGATCTTGATGGACTCGATGCAAGGGTGGATTATTCTGCAGCGTATATAAGCAGAGGAAAGCGAGTGTGTGTGTGTGTGTGAGTGTGAGTGTGAGTGTGTGTGTACCTGCTTCATAGGTGGTGGCGTGCGCTGTCATACTCCATGTGCTGGACTTGCGGCCTTTGGTCACCATTACAGAAAACTCGTACATGGTGTTGGGCTTCAGAGCCGTGACGGTGTGACTGAGAGCCGTCGTATCAGCCGACTGACACACACACACACACACACACGGTCAAGACCATTCTTTGTAATATCTCACTCAAACAAGGTCTGATCTGATACTAAGGTTGTATATTGTAAAGAAAATGTACGGTAAAAATATGCCTTAAAAATGTAATGTTAAAAATACGGGAGCAACATTTTTGCAACAGCAAGGTTTTACAGACTTAACTTACATTTACAGTAAAAAACTGTATTTCACTATCTGATATAATGTTAATTTACCGATATATTGAAGTATATACACTCACCTAAAGGATTATTAGGAAAACCTGTTCAATTTCTCATTAATGCAATTATCTAATCAACCAATCACATGGCAGTTGCTTCGATGCATTTAGGGGTGTGGTCCTGGTCAAGACAAGCTCCTGAACTCCAAACTGAATGTCAGAATGGGAAAGAAAGGTGATTTAAGCCATTTTGAGCGTGGCATGGTTGTTGGTGCCAGACGGGCCGGTCTGAGTATTTCACAATCTGCTCAGTTACTGGGATTTTCACGCACAACCATTTCTAGGGTTTACAAAGAATGGTGTGAAAAGGGAAAAACATCCAGTATGCGGCAGTCCTGTGGGCGAAAATGCCTTGTTGATGCTAGAGGTCAGAGGAGAATGGGCCGACTGATTCAAGCTGATTGAAGAGCAACTTTGACTGAAATAACCACTCGTTACAACCGAGGTATGCAGCAAAGCATTTGTGAAGCCACAACACACACAACCTTGAGGCGGATGGGCTACAACAGCAGAAGACCCCACCGGGTACCACTCATCTCCACTACAAATAGGAAAAAGAGGCTACAATTTGCACGAGCTCACCAAAATTGGACAGTTGAAGACTGGAAAAATGTTGCCTGGTCTGATGAGTCTCGATTTCTGTTGAGACATTCAGATGGTAGAGTCAGAATTTGGCGTAAACAGAATGAGAACATGGATCCATCATGCCTTGTTACCACTGTGCAGGCTGGTGGTGGTGGTGTAATGGTGTGGGGGATGTTTTCTTGGCACACTTTAGGCCCCTTAGTGCCAATTGGGCATCGTTTAAATGCCACGGCCTACCTGAGCATTGTTTCTGACCATGTCCATCCCTTTATGACCACCATGTACCCATCCTCTGATGGCTACTTCCAGCAGGATAATGCACCATGTCACAAAGCTCGAATCATTTCAAATTGGTTTCTTGAACATGACAATGAGTTCACTGTACTAAAATGGCCCCCACAGTCACCAGATCTCAACCCAATAGAGCATCTTTGGGATGTGGTGGAACGGGAGCTTCGTGCCCTGGATGTGCATCCCACAAATCTCCATCAACTGCAAGATGCTATCCTATCAATATGGGCCAACATTTCTAAAGAATGCTTTCAGCACCTTGTTGCATCAATGCCACGTAGAATTAAGGCAGTTCTGAAGGCGAAAGGGGGTCAAACACAGTATTAGTATGGTGTTCCTAATAATCCTTTAGGTGAGTGTATATTGTACTATTGGAATACACTGACATCCACCAATCACAGTGGAGATGAGAGTCGTAACATGGAGATGTAACATAAAACCCTAATGTACATCACTGATTAGATAAAACTATGAAGAAACAGTTATTTCAACAACAATACATCAGATGTGAAGTGTCACGCAGGGAATTGTGGGAATGAACATTTACGGTTTTTCACTGTAAATTATACAACGACTTGTTCTTTTTCACTTCCAAAAACTGTAAATTTAACGGATTTACTGTAAAATTACATTAATCACAGTTAGATCACCGTATATAGTGCGGAAACTTTCTGTCCGGGGTTCACCTTGTATTTTCCGCTGGTGGAGTGGCTGGTCTTCCACTTGACGGAGTAGTAACGCACTTCCGGAGACTTCTGGTTTTTGGGAATGGAGTTGTCGGCCCAACTTACCCGCACCGAGTCTGACGTGAGCGGCACGGCCTGAACACCTACAGGAGGAATCATGGGAGTGGAGGTGTCTGGGACAGGGGTGGGGAATTTATCAAACAGATGGAAGAGATCGTCATCGGACGGGTCTGAGGGGTCTGCGCGTGTGTGTGTGTGTGTGAGATCAGGGTTATGCAGATCATAAATCATAAGTGACCAGAGATGAAAGCGGACCGGAGGAATAAAGGAGGGAGAATGGAGTGACAGAGAGAGACAAAAGCAGAACATTGAGATCTAGAGAGGGACGTTTAGAAGAGCTACTCTGGAAAAACTGGTAACCTGCAATTCCAGCGTTACTTATTCCTGACGAACCCCTCAGAATGGGTTCTCCTGATATACTGAACCAGATCATTTAGATGTTACACTATAAAAAATGTCATGTTTATTTCAATGTGCAACTAGCGGTTTCTTTGCAATTATCTGTGAAATGTCGCTGTGCTGTTTAAGGTTACCAGTTTTTAGCGCACAGGGTGAATCTCAGCATCAACCATATTTCAGCACAACATCAACCAGCAAGATTTTACATTACTCATAACCGGAATCAGACAACCGTCAATTATATTGTAAAGTACATTTATAAATATACATCAAGATAGTATTCATGTTCATGCTTACTAAACCAATGCATGCACTGCAAAAAACATGTTCTTCTGCCTCGTTTTCCATACATTTACTGGAGAAGAAACAACATGAATGAAGATATTTAGTCAAAACTGTGTTAAAATGAAGTGAGTTTGTGCTTAAAACAAGAACTAATATCTGTCAATGGAGTCCGAAATATAATCTTAATTCAAAGTGAAAACAAGAAAATTTTTCTGACTCCATTGGCAGATATTTGTTCCTCTTTTAAGCACAAAACTTAATTTTTCATTAATCAAGTCTTAATATCTTCAGTCACTGCTTCTTCTCCAGTAAATGTGTCTTGATGTGAGAATGTTGAGATATTAGTGCTGGAGAACGAGACAGAAACACTGAGGAAGAACATCATTGTTTGCAGAGTGAAAGACAGTTTTGTAAATGATCTTACTTTTCTTCATGCTAAATCTTTGTGTGTTTGTGTTGATTGTGGGGTGAAATATGAGTGTAGGCGTGAGATTCACCGAGTAAAGAGGATAAATCTACAGTCCACAGAGGGAAGACAGTCAGTCCAGAAACAAGAACACAAAACTCATCTCTCTACCGCTCATCAATCATCATCAGCTCATCGGCACTGATATGATCAGATAAACCACAGACTGAACTACTTTAGACCCACTAACTACAGCTTTCCTAACGAAGCCACGTCTCACGGCTAACCCTTCACAGAAATCAGAAGGTTCTCTCAAGGTTCTTCCAGGAACGTTAATAAAATGTTTGTTCATTTCATAGTAATGTTCTCAGAACGTTAGCATAATAACATTATCTATACGTCGTTTTAGTTGGACGTTCGTCTGATGTCTTTAAATGTTACTTTTGAATGAAACGTTCCCATAATGTTTAAAAAATGATCAAATGGAATGTTTCCCATAACCAAGAAAAAACTTAAAACTAGTGCTGGGCTAATCTATTAATCACGAGTAATCACATCCAAAATAAAAGCTTGTGTTTACAATATATGTGTGTGTGTGTACTGTGAATAATTATTTTGTATATATAAGTACACACACATGCATGTATATATTTAAGAAATATTTGCATGTATATACTGTATATACATACATAATGCTTATGATATATATATATATGTATGTATGAAGAGTTCAGATGTAAAAGCCTCTAAGTGTCATCTGAAATTTTCTTCTTTTTATGAAGCTCGTATATTTAAGGTCAATAATTTCACTTAAATGGCAATGCAAATTACCTATTAATTATCATTTAATACTTGACTTAAATATACAAGCTTTATAAAAATCATTCTAGAAGAAAATTTCAGAAGGCACTTAGAGGCTTTTACATCTGAACTCTTCATACACATATATATATAAATAAATGAAAAAGAATTCTTAAATATATACATGCATGTGTGTGTATTTATAATGATTATGCACAGTACACACACACACACACACACATATATTATGTAAACATGCGATTACTCGTTGCCCAGCAGTTTAAACTCAATCTCATGACTCAATTATTCATTCGCGATTTAACAAAAAATGATCCTTTAGGTTTTACAGAAACTCTAGAATAAAGTTATTGTCCAGATAGAGTTAATACTGCAAAACCGAACATAAATATGAAGACACAGGTTGAATGTCTCCTGAGATGTTTGATCATATATACGGGAACATGACTATAATCACACCGTCTAGAATGATATGAAGTGTGACGCACCGGACATGGATCTGGTGACGGCGCTCTCATAGAGAGGAACTCCTTCTCCCGCGTTATTGAAGGCCTTCAGAGAGATCACGTAATGAGAGCTGGGCTCTGAAACACACACACACACACACACACTTTACACCGGTACACCTGAGACTTCAAGCATTTAAAATAACGGCAAACAAATCAAGACTGATGAACACAGCAACAACAACATCTGCACACGAGATTAATGCAGATCTGATCGAGGCTTGGAAAGATGTTTTCATGACTGTTGAAATCCCTGAACAAAGAAACAGAAGATGCTCTTTTTCCCTCTTTCCATTTGTTTCTCCTTTTTCCTTCTGGCCAGACTGGGTTCAATATCGCTGCCATGGCAACCTGTGGATTTCATGTGAAATATTGATAAGGACGTGGCCTTATTTCTGCCCAGAATGGAGGTAAAGGAGGGCAGAAAGATTTCAACGCTCAGAGGACAAAAGAGATTTTCTCCACACTGCAAAACATGCTGTTCTCACTCAGTGTCTCTGTCTGGTTTCCAGTCCAAATATCGAAACATTCGTAAATCAAGATGCATTTACTAGAGGAGTGAAATGATAATCATAATGAAGTGAGTTTTTGCTTAAAACAAGCAGAATTATCTGCCAATGGGGAAAAAAAATTATAATCTCGTTTAATGATCTATCTAATTTTGCTTTTAATAAGCAACAACTCTCTTCATTTTGATTTATTTCCCCAGAAAACAATGATGTAATTTTACCATCTTGATTTACGAATGTTTCGATATTTGGACTGGAAACATTGAGTGAGAAAAGCATATTTCTGCAGAGCATCCAGCGGCTCGACGACACGCTTTACTGAACTCGTAAACTCTGGGTAATCACAGAAAAATAGAATAAATAAAACATGAACACATGTGAGCGTGTTTGATCTTGAACAAACTCTCATTAAGGATTCATGATCGCTGAACTAGCCGCACCTTCTCATGAATATTAAAATCTGCGATTTGCCGCTGCGTCTTTTGTCATGAGAACGCAGATGAAATTCAATTCACACCTCATTTGTTTTCATATTAGTCGCCTTATAAATGAAACATTATATTCTTAGTAATGAACAAACAAACGGGAAGCCAATTTAAAATTACATTTCATTTCATTCACTTTTATAAAGAATCACAGCGTACACACACACACACACACACACACACACACACACACACACACACACACACACACACACACACACACACACACACACACACACACACACACACACACACACACACACACACACACACACACACACACACACACACACACACACACACACACACACACACACACACACACACACACACACACACACACACACACACACACACACTCTTCCTCAGTGTTTCTGTCTCGTTCTCCAGCACTAATATCTAAACTTTCTACATCAAGACACATTTACTGGAGAAACAAAGTGACTGAAGATATTAAAATGTATCAAAATGAAGTGAGTTTGAGTTTAAAACAAGAACTAATATCTGCCAGTGGAGTCTGAAAAATAAACCGGTTTTCCATTAGAATTAAGATTATTTTTCTGACTCCATTGTTATTTGTTCTCGTTTTAAACTCAAACTCACTTAATTTTGATCAATGTTTCATTAACCAAGTCTTAATATCTTCAGTCACTGCTTCTTCTCCAGTAAATGTGTCTTG
>JAJAQA010000007.1:48268156-48273156 GCA_021464565.1 Rutilus rutilus
TGCTTTTAACTTTCACAGTCTCCGCCTGTTCAGCCGAAACTCAGACAAACTGAAGCCAAACGTAACGATTCTCTGCTTAAACTGCTTAACTTCTTATCTCATAATTTCAACTTTTTATCTCATAATTATTACTGTACATTTTTTGACTTTTTCAACTTTTTTCAACTTTTTATCTCATAATTTCAACCTTTTATCTCATAGTTCAAATACATCTTCATCTATTTCATGCTTTTAACTTTCACAGTCTCTGCCTGTTCAGCCGAAACTCAGCCGAACTGAAGCCGGACGTATCGATTCTCTGCTTAAACCGCTTCCTCTTGCCCAGGTATTATTATTACATTATCAAACTCATCGTGGAACGTTTGCTCGCTACACACTCCTCGCTTCAGGTCACTGAAAAAGCCTCTCCTGTGGCCACGTCACAGAAACACACTCTCTAGGGAACCAGACATTTCTAGGCCGGTTACACGGTCAAACTCATCCTGGAGCGTTTGCTCACGAGACATTCCTCGCAATGAAAACAAAAAGTTGAAACAATGACAATTTCTTCTTAATTTCCTCTTTGTCGACTTATATCATAATTTTGACTTTTTAACTTTCAAAATTATGAGTTAGTATGTAATCATTTCGTTATTTTATTTCATTATTACTGTCATATTTAGTAAATTTTTGACATTTTATCTTACAATTTCAGATTTTTCTATCATAATTATGACAGTGTCATAATTTTGGATTTATATCTCCTTTTTTTAACTTTTTATCTTACAATTTCAACTTTTTATCTCATAATTATGACTTAGTGTCATAATTTCAACTTTTTATCTCACACTTTCACATTTTTATCTCACACTTTCAACTTTTTATCTTTATCTTTTATCTTCAAAGCTTCCCGAAGCAGTGTTTCCAAAGCACCCATCGCTACTTACTAGCACTGAACCCCTTAAAAACCATCAAAACACTCCGACCGAAACACCTCAACCGGTTTAAGCTGCCCTAAATTGTGCTGCATTGTGCGTGTGCATATTCATATTCATATTCATATTCACCGTCCAGGTCGTTCTCTGGGGTCTCGGCTGTGTGCCACTCGCTGCTGGGACCCGTGCCATTCACCGTCATCGCTGCCACTTGGAAGCTGTACTGGCTGCCTTTCTCCAACCCTGTCACACAATAAACAATGAGCGGGAGTCAGGAAAAGAAAATAAGGTGTGTGTGTGATTATTATTTGCGATTCTAATTAGTAAACAGCAATCAGCGAAGGCGGCGAGGTAAACAAGGTCTCCAAACCTCATCTAAACAGATCAGGATGCATTTCCATCATGTGTAAAGATAAAAAAACGCAATTATGATAGTAGGGTGCTGTCATCCCTGAATACCCCGGAGTGTCGGGAATTAGCATAACACACTCCAACGGCACTGTGAAATTAATCCCGTCGGAAATAGCAACTTAGCGAGATATCCATCAAGGGAATAATGGAAATGAATATGATTTCCCAATAAATTCAGAAATCCTATTCAAACAAACACACATCTGCGCTTCCCAAAGTCCCGGAGGACGACAAATCCGGTGTGATGTGATGCATCGTGTGTCGACTTCTTAAACATGCATAGAATGAGGACTAAAAAACAATGGCTACGTTTACATGCACAACTTTTGTTTCAGTCGCATTGAATTCATGCCGAATGATGAATCTGAATGTAGTGTTACGCTAAACACGTGATCGGGTTGATGTGTGCGTTTATATGTCACAAGCTTCAAATCGGGATATGACAGAGTTTCCCGCTGTTTGCGCATAGTAACTATTCTCATACATTAGTTCTATATTTGTTTTAAACAGCAGACTTAATATTTATCCATTTCTGGTCATAATTAGGAGATAATGAGCGTATGAGCCGTTGTGCCGCAGCTTATATTGATCACGCAGTAAAAATGCCCAAAATCATTGCCCAAAGTCATTACACTATTTCTACGTCACTACACTATCATTACGCTATTTCTACGTCATTACGCTATTTCTACGTCATTACGCTATTTCTATGTCAATACGCTATTTCTACGTCATTGCGCTATTTCTACGTCATTGCGCTATTTCTACGTCATTACGCTATTTCTACGTCATTGCGCTATTTCTACGTCATTACGCTATTTCTACGTCATTACGCTTTTTTTTACGTCATTGCGCTATTTCTATGTCAATACGCTATTTCTACGTCATTGCGCTATTTCTACGTCATAACGCTATTTCTACGTCATTACGCTATTTCTACGTCATTGCGCTATTTCTACGTCATTGCGCTATTTCTACGTCATAACGCTATTTCTACGTCATTACGCTATTTCTACGTCATTGCGCTATTTCTACGTCATTACGCTATTTCTACGTCATTACGCTATTTCTACGTCATTACGCTATTTCTACGTCATTACGCTTTTTTTACGTCATTGCGCTATTTCTGCATCATTGCGCTATTTCTACGTCATTACGCTATTTCTACGTCATTACACTATTTCTACGTCATTGCGCTATTTCTACGTCATTACGCTATTTCTACGTCATTACGCTATTTCTACGTCATTGCGCTATTTCTACATCATTACGCTATTTCTACGTCATTACGCTATTTCTACGTCATTACACTATTTCTACGTCATTGCGCTATTTCTATGTCATTACGCTATTTCAACGAATCTGGTGACTCAGAAGAGACGAGGGAATGTAAATATCATGGATTATGTTGAGCCGGGCTCACCGGTGAAGAGGAACCACAGGTTGTTGGGTTCGATGGCCTCCTGTTCCCCACGCCGGCCCGTCTTCCGGTGCCGGATCTTGTATCCGGTGATGAAGCCGTTCTGCATGTTAGCGTTCGGCGGCTGCCAGCTCACCTTGATGCTCTGTAAACATTCACACACAACGGCACAAACATGTCTCTTTTAATGTCTCCTGCTCATTTATTTGAGCAAAAATACTGTAAAATTGTGAGATATTATTAGAATGTAAATCATCTGTTGTCTACGTGAATATACAGTGTAATTTATTCCTGTGAATGTTCAGCATCATTACTCCAGTCTTCAGTGTCACATGATCCTTCAGAAATCACTCTAATATGTGGATTTGATGCTCAAGAAACATTTATGATTATTATCAGTGTTGAAAACAGTTCATATTTTTGTGGAAACCGTCAAACATTTTATTTTCCAGGATTCTTTGATGAATATAAAGTTCAAAAGAACAGCATTTATTTGAAATAGAATCTTTTGTAACATTATAAATGTCTTTACTGTCACTTTTGATCAATTTAATGCGTCCTTGAATAAAAGTATTAAATTCTTCAAATCTAACTGACCACAAGCTAGTGTAAATACATCCATATATAATTTCACGAGTTCACACTTACATATAATTTTGAGGGAGTAAGATTTAATGCGTATTTGGCGTGCTGTCCGGAGGGAGGGCTCCGAGCTCGGAACTCAGCCCGAACCCAGAGTAGGCTACTCCCCCCCGCATGTAAGTGTTTAGGACTAGAAGTGTGGAGAAGGGGTGGTGGGGGGATGCTGCAAACTGTTAATGGATGGAGGTGAGACTGCTGAGTCTATATATACCCTCTTATCATTGATTGCTGAGTGCTATCCACTCGTGTTAATTATCTGAACGTGCTCCACCCGAACTTAGTTAATAAAACTTCATATAATATAATATACTATAATATAATATATAAAATAATTAGAATATTATAAAAGTAGATTTTTTTTGCGTCCTTTATTAATAGTCCAAAACTTTTGAACAGTATAATATTTAAAAGGGAAATTATGCTGCTTATTATTTTTCAGACAAACACGTGTTTTGTAGAATTTATACAAATATTACCCCTTTTTTTGGTGATGATTACATGATTTTTGTATACATTTCGTTTATGCACAACATTTAATTTTAATTTATAAATAATATTTAAAAAATAAAAAAATGGAAAAAAATATTTTATATAAAATTTTATTTTTAAATATTTAATTTTGATGCATTATAATACAGAGCAGAATATGACGGTAACTGATTGGAACTGGCTCTTCACACTTTCCCACCCATCTATATTCTGCATGGATCTTTCTCATTAATTATGCAAGAAAAGGCATTTATGATTGTGTAAAGCAGAGGAATAAGTGCCTTGATTTGACAGGGTGTTTAGGAGCCGCGGTTGAAAGATCATGTGAGCTCAACCTCTGCTAGCGCTGCACACCCGAGTCAACAACGAGTTAATGGAGCAGAATTCCCATCCTCAGATTCATTAACCTTCACAAGCGTCTGCGCAGGAATGCGATCATATGCTCGTCTGCAGCCCTGCCATCTGCGCCCGTTAACATGCAAATCAACCAATTAACATTCACACCACAACACTGCCAACCGCAACACGTCCACCGGTTCAGCCGCATCGGGCCTTTGTCTCACGCTAACGCTATCTCTCGCTAGCTCTCGCTAGCTCTCGCCAATCCTGCGACAGCCACGGATGCAGTCATTAGCATTAGTTGGCACTTCTTCCTGTCTCTGTGTGTGTGTGTGTGTGTGTGTGTGTGTGTGTGTGTGTGTGTTAATGGCAGTAGCTGAGGATTGGTATTTTGGCCCCGTCATTGAGTTAATTATCCCGTGTAGAACAGGAGAAGCAACTCAGAGCAATGTGTTGCTGTGCAGATTTGTGTGTGTGTGTGAGTGTGTGTGTGAGTGTGTGTGTGTGAGTGTGTGTGTGAGTGTGTGTCCAT
The DNA here is from genome assembly GCA_021464565.1 of Rutilus rutilus. Lineage (NCBI taxonomy): Eukaryota > Metazoa > Chordata > Actinopteri > Cypriniformes > Leuciscidae > Rutilus > Rutilus rutilus. The sequence goes on from JAJAQA010000007.1 coordinate 48,272,904, forward strand.
TCATTTTGTCTGCTTTTTTTAAAGTAGTCGTAGTCCTGTGTAAAATGTCAATTTGTATCATATTTTTACCATATTTGCGATATTATTAATCTGAAATGAATGAGTGACAGCCACTTGATTAAAATGACAAAAGCACATTAACAAATTCTTAAAACTAAAATTAAAATAAAACTCACTCACTTTAACATAGACACACACACCCTCACGCACACACACACACACACACACACACACACACACACACACACACACA
>JAJAQA010000007.1:48278156-48305656 GCA_021464565.1 Rutilus rutilus
TGGGTAAATGTGTAAGCTAGATTTATGCCTATTCTTTCACATCTTCATGGACACCACAATGATTTCCCTCGTGTGGTAATATTGTTCCTTGTAATAATGTATGGTTTTCTAAAAATGAGAACTGCTGTGTCTGTGTGTAGATGAGAGAAGCAAAGTGTGTGTGTGTAGATGACACACGCTACATTATGGCCAAGCATGCGCCCTTAAAATAGCATCTGAATAACATGCGCAACGCGCCACTGACTTTAGACGAGGTTTCTCCTGGTCAGTGGCGGAATTGTTTTCTGAAACTGCAAAATAGCACCAGGGAACGTTTGTGCCGGAACACACCTCCTCTTTCCCTGAACCGCCCCCGGGAGCGCAAGTTCATTCCCTAATTTACCGACGTGCGTCTGTGGAGGGAAAAGTCCGCTGTGCGCGGGTGAGAAATAGGAATGAGACATGCGTCGCTGTACAAAGTCAGTTGCGCTGGGTGCAAGAGAGGGCCCTGTGTGTTTTTGTCATTTCCATTAGTTCTTGTTAATAATTTGAATTACATTTAAAAAATATATATATTTTAATTTTAGTTAAAGTTTTTGTTTTGTTGCTGTGTGTGAGAGTGTATGTCAGTGAGTGAGTGTGTGTGTGTGTGTGTGTGAGTGAGTGAGTGAATGTGTGAGTGTGTGTGTGTGTGTGTGTGTGTGTGTGTGTGTGTGTGTGTGTGTGTGAGTGAGTGAGTGAATGTGTGAGTGTGTGTGTGTGAGTGTGTGTGTGTGTGTGTGTGTGTGTGTGTGTGTGCGAGTGAGTGAGTGTGTGTGTGTGTGTGTGAGTGTGAGTGTGTGTGAGTGTATGTCAGTGAGTGTGTGTGTGTGTGTGTGTGTGTGTGTGTGTGTGTGTATGTGTGTATGTATGTGTGTGTCCCACAATTTGATTAGTGTGCCACAAGGGCTCTTAATTAAGCAGGAATGGAGAAGCGACTCGTTTGAAACTTCTCTAATGGAAACTGACACACAATAAACCCGAAGCCTCTCAGAGTCGAACAGAAGTAATGCAAAGAGACACACACACACACACACGCACGCACACACACACACGGGTTAAACTGAGGACTGATTACTGAGACTTCTGGAGAAAATCACACCAATATGAGACCAGATTCAGAGACAGAGAATCGGGAGAGCAGTGCATGATGGGAAGGGATCGTGAAAGTGGGAGGTCTGAGCTGCATGTTAAGAAGATCTCTCTCTCTTCTCTCTTAAAGGGCCAGATTCACGTTTATAACGCCGTAAACCAGTGCAGGACTGGCGAGGTTTGAGCATCACTGTCTCTTCTGCTCATCAAAGCTTCGTTTGTCTGATCAAAAATACAGAAATATTATTCTAATGTAAATCAGCTGTTCTCTATGTGAATATACAGTAAAGTGTAATTTATTCCTGTGAATGTTCAGCATCATTACTCCAGTCTTCAGTGTCACATGATCCTTTAGAAATCATTCTAATATGATGATTTGATGATCAAGAAACATTTATGATTATTATCAGTGTTGGAACAGTTCATATGTTTGTGGAAACCGTCATATATTTATGGAAAATGCAAAAGAACAGCATTTATTTGAAATATAACCTTTTGTAACATTATAAATGTTTTTACTGTCACTTTTGATCAATTTAATTTAATTTAAATCAATATTAATAAAAAAAAATAGTGCTGGGCAACAATTAATCGCATAAAAGTTTGTGTTTACATAATATATGTGTGTGTAGTGTGTATCATTATTTTGTAAATACACACACAGATGCATGTATATATATAAAAAAAAGTGTTATTTATATATAAATTATGTATAAATATATATTCAATATATACATGCAAATATTTCTTAAATATATCCATGCATATGTGTGTGTATTTATATATACAAAATAATTATACACAGTACACACACATATATTATGTAAACACAAACTTTTATTGTAGATGCGATTAATCGTTGCCCAGCTCTAAACAAAAACATATAACTCTTACTGACCTCAACATTTTGAACAGTAATGTAATGTATTTAAACGTATTTACTGTAATAGAATATAATGTACTGTAATAGAATGTAATGTGCTGTAATGTAATGTAATGTAATATAATATAATGTAATATATAATAAATGTCTGTCCGCATCTGAATCTGCAGAACGACATTGAGCGGCTCGACTCACACAGTTCAAGCTGGGAGATGCTGATAAGATTGAATCTTTAAGAATTACTGCAAACATAATCCTGAGGTTAACACGTAAATCAATAGCCTGATGTTAGACGGCTAATGAGAAGGACTGCTGGGAAATATAACGCGCGTTAGCATTCAGCGCACTGAGCCGCGGAGAAATGGTTTGCCTTCAGGCTAAAGAGAGAAAAGAAGACAAACATGCTCAGATTCCTGCAAACTGAAGACAGACGATATTAAACCTTCTCCAGACGTATGGCACAATGCATTAGGACAAACACTATAAATAGTAATAATAAAGCGTTTTTGAAACAGAAAAGCTTGTTGAGTTGCACTTCTTGGAAAAAATATGCATTGCATTGACCGTGCTTTCTAGGGCTTGCGTGTTTATGGGCTGAAATTCAACATGGTCGTATATTTAAGCTGTGAATATTTCCATTCAAAACCTTTCATTATTAAAAATTCACCTTTCAGATTTCACTTACAAAATGTTAATTGTGCAGCAGATGGAGATTATGAATCTGTAATCCACTGATATTCCTGCAGTTCCCGGATGTGAAAGCGAATATGCCTGTCGAATATTATAGGTTGTATTTTTAAACAGAATGAACCTTTTGGAAGTGAAATCTGAAAGATTAATAATATGGATTATTGAATTTTTAATAATGAAAATGTGTGTGAAAGGTTTTGAATTGAAATATTCACATCTTAAATATACGACCATAAACCCATAAACACGCAAGCACGGTCAATGCAATGCATATTTTTTCCAAGAAGTGCAATTCAACAAGCTTTTCTGTTTCAAAAACATTTGGCATTATATTACTTCCATAAAATAGGCAATATTCAGTTGCTGAACAGAAGGACGTGCGTGTGTGTTTGGGAAGGGAAGTTTCCCGGCTGTTTTTGTGATGCGGACGCAGTCGAGCTGCAAACAAATCAAGCGTATTTCACACGTCTGATGTCAGACTGTCAGAGTTGAGTGACGCGGCGTGAAACGGATTGACGGCCCTCTACTAACGCCACATCAGAGCCGGCATTAGTGTCTGATTAACTGCATTGCTTATGTAAATATCTTCTGAACACCGTGACGGACACACGGATGAATCCATTCCTGCTCAACATTTTAGGCTTTCATTAAATATGCAGATAACTATAATATGTGTTTCAGTGCCAGTCAAGTTCCAACACACATCGTTTCAAAGCAGCTTTACAGAAAATCATGATGTTAATGTTTATAATATCTTAATATTTTCATGCATAATAGTCTTATTTCTATGCAATAATATAGTTACATTTTGAGATGATATATATAATCAAGAAGTTGAGATTTGCATGATTGTTGTAATGAACTCAAACGGTGCTTCAACTAAGTCCGTGTTCAGGGGGGTGAATACTTATGCAGTTAGTTAGTGCAAGTCTTTTATTCATTTTATTTTTATATTTTTTATATTTACACTGTATCGCTGAGACATGATATAAATACTCACGCAGTTGAGATTTGCAGTGTAAATATAAATGTGCTGTAATGAAATCAAACAGTCCTTGTTCAGGGGGGTGAACACTTACGCAGTTAGTTATCGCAAGTCTTTTATTCATTTATTTTTTCTCTGAAATGTGTCAATTTGGTTTGACTTTTTTATATTTATACACTGTATCGCTGAGATATAATTTAGTTTACATTTTTCACCGATATAAAAATCTCACAGTTGAGATTTGCTATAAACCGTACAAACATAGATTGCACTGCATGTATCCGGATGAGGTAGTGAAAGTGAATGAATCTGACTCTGTGCAATAATATAGTTACATTTTGAGACGATATAAATAATCAAGCAGTTGAGATTTGCATGATTGTTGTAATGAAATCAAACGGTGCTTCAACTAAGTCCTTGTTCAGGGGGGTGAATACTTATGCAGTTAGTTATTGCAAGTCTTTTATTCGTTTATTTTTCTCTCTGAAATGGGTCACTTTGGTTTGACTTTTTCATATATTTATACACTATAGTTGACATGTGTCTTACCGTCTGAGAGAGTGGTGATGAGCGTGTCCTGGTCGGAGATGCCGGGACCGTGTCGGTTCACCGCCAGCACTCGTAGAGAATATTCAGTGAACTTCTTCAGTCCTTCCATTCTGTAGCTCTGACCGACAACCTCCACATTCTGATCGAGAGAAAGACAAGCTCACGTCAGACAGAAAGAATATTGCAGTGTTTATTTAAAATTCTGTGCAGAAGTATGCATATATAAAATATCACCATAGTCCAGAACAGATAAGAAAGTGGTGGCCACAAGTCATTTTTTTTACATTAAAAGAAAAACACAACTTATTTCGAAAATAAGGTAGAGCACATGTGGTTTAAAAGTCAGGGAGTCATCAATCAAAAGACCCAGGTATTTATAGGAATTAACAACCTCTATTTCACTTCCCCCCATAGTGACGATCGGAGGGAGGCTTTGTGGCCTGGTCCTAGATTTAGTAAACAACATAAGTTTGGTCTTATCTCCATTTAAAACTAATTTCAGCTGCATAAGGGTGTTTTGGACTTCAATAAACGCATTTTGCAAATATTCAATTGCTTGTACAAGAGTTGACGCACTGCAATATATGACAGTATCATCAGCATAAAAATGAAGATTAGCATTTAACACATTTTGACCCATATTGTTTATATAAATAGTGAATAAAAGTGGACCTAATACAGAGCCCTGTGGTCCACCCTTAGTGACTGCTACTTGAAGCTTTTTTAATTTAAAGCTTTTAAACACATGACTGCAGGATTTAACACTTGTAATTTAACAGATGGTAAGATGCTTCGTAATGTCGCTCTTTATTCCAGCCATGTAAAAAACAATATCTGATTAATCTGCAGCACTTTATCAGCTCAGTTCTGAAAACCAATCCATTCCTATAGATGGTTCGGTGAAGTCTGTCGATTGAGCTGATGTTAAACACTTACAGAGAACAAGCTCTTACCGTAGTATTGGCTGGTAAGTGCATGTCTGTACTGTCGTTCACCCTAAAGCTCATGAAAGTTTGACCGTGCTCATGACAGATCTGCTGATCTTTCTTCTTTAAAACACTGTAATGGTGACAGACTCCAGCAGAGACGATTGAGATCGACACAAGCGCTTTAGAGATCACACCGGCTTTGCTGAGCCATTATCAGAACGGAAAAATTTGACTTGCAAAAGATAAAATCAACTGCATTTTAACATTTTCTGAAGAAAACGCGAGTGTTGTTTCATTGTGCAGAAACTGGCCTTCGTGATGCTGAGCTGCTGTGGGTGGTTGCCAGGATGTTGCTATGCGGTTGCCAAGGTGTTGCTAGGGAGTGGTTTCTTATGGTCTCAAGTGAAATGAGTCTAGGGCTGCACAATATATATCTAAGTAAAATCGAAATCACGATATGACTAAGTGTGATTAGCAAATAACCCAGGCAGTGATTAAAATTAATTATTTAAATAAATTTTTTTTTTTAAGTGTAATATTATTATTACAATATATTTCTGATTTTGTTTAATATTTTTATTTAATAATGAATTTGTGTGTTTCCATTCTGAAACCGGCAGCGCATATATTTTTATTTGCCGGCAACCTGACAAATTAAAAGCTCTATGGTTTTAAGGTTTGAAAAAAAAGAAATTAAGATGTAAATATTAGTATTGTAATTTTACAGTAAAAGTTATTTTACAGTTATTTTTATTTATTAATAATCACAATAAAATCCTTATTTTTATTTTATAGACATACTGAATTAATCAAAAACATGTGACCTATAAAAACTTTCTCTGTTCACTTTATGGTTATTGAAAGAGATTTGATTGAGTTGGAAAAAGCGGACCCAAGTATGAACATTCGTTCAGTCCTACAAGGATTTTGCATTCTAAAAACGTTGAAGCGTGAAGATCCGAGGGTATGGATCTCGGCTGGAGTCTCACCTGCTCTTTGCCGCTGGAGGTCTCGGTCCAGAGCAGCCGGTAGCTCTGTATGGGCCCGTTGGCGTGAGCGGGAGGATCCCAGGACGCCTCGATGGACGTCGGAGACACAGCTTCTGCCTGCAGATTCTCCACTGGACCAGGAACCAGAACTGCACAAACACACACACCATGTTTATATGTACTTCATTCTGATTATTTCACATTTAACATGTATATAACACTTTATATTAAGGTCATTAAAAACCTTTATATTTCAGTGTTTTTCTATTGGTTTTAGTCACATTGCTCTAAAAGAAAGTGGTGCAAATCGAAAGATCCCACAAACCTTGGTTTGTATCAATCACTTCTCTGCAAAGGTTAAAATGACAAACTAACACAACAAAATTAACAATTCTTCTGACTCTTGCACACTTTTCAAAACCTTCTCATCTCTTCTTAACCCTCCTCCTTCTTCACCAACCCTAACAGCTGATGACAGCCACATTTTTCAGAAATAAAACCACCACCATCAGCGGCCAATTTTCCACACTACAAACTGACACACACATCCTAACAGCAAACACACACACACACACACTATCCCCTCCTTCTCTCCTCTCTCAGAGGCAGAAGTCTTCAAACTCATCCTTTCCAATCGCCTGCAACCTGTCCGCTTGATCCTCTCCCCTCTCATCTCCTTCAAACCCTTTCTTCTTCAGTTGTACCCACACTTACTCACATCATCAACACCTCTCTTCACACTGGTATCTTTCCCACAGCATTTAAGAGGCTCTGATAACCCCAATGCTTAAGAAAACAACTCTAAATCCAGCACTTTTAGAAAATTACAGACTGGTATCCCTTCTTCCATTCATTTCTAAGACACTTAAGTGAGTCGTTTTCAACCAAATCTCTGCCTTTTTTACACAGAACAACCTGCTGGACAACAACCAGTCTGGTTTCAGAAGCGCCACTCAACTGAGACGTCCCTTACTGAAGCTCTGAGGCTCAAGAGCAGCTTCCCAATCCTCAGTTCTCATCTTGCTGGATCTGCTGCGTTTGACACAGTTAATCATCAGATCCTTCTGTCAACTCTCATGATGAAGGGCATCTCAGGAACTCCAGTGGTTCAGGTCTGACCTCTCAGTAAGTCTCAGAGTGCCTCAGGGCTCAGTGCTGGGACCGCTTCTCTTCTCCATCTACACGTCATCACTAGGATCTGCCATTCAGAAACATGGTTTTTCCCATCACTGTTATCATCTAGCTACTGGAGTGCCTCAGGGCTCAGTGCTGGGACCACTTCTCTTCTCCATCTACACGTCATCACTAGGATCTGCCATTCAGAAACATGGTTTTTCCCATCACTGTTATCATCTAGCTACTGGAGTGCCTCAGGGCTCAGTGCTGGGACCACTTCTCTTCTCCATCTACATGTCATCACTAGGATCTGCCATTCAGAAACATGTTTTTTCCCATCACTGTTACACTGATGACACACAACTCTACCTCTCAATCCAGCCAGAGGATCCAATATAAGCTGCTGATGATCTCAGCCTCTGAAAAGACAGAACTGCTCGAGTCATCGGCCATCCCAACACTTCACAACAACTTCTCCATTTAGCTAGATTCATCATCCAAAACTCCATCTAGGACAGCCAGGAACCTTGGAGTTCTGATTGATGATCAGCTAAACTTGCAGATTCTGCAAATTCTGCAAATCCAGATCCTGCAGATTTGCCTTATTCAACATTAGAAGGATCAGGTCCTTCCTATCGGAGCTACACAACTACTTCTCCTTCTCTATCCAGACTGGACTATTGTAATGCTCTCTTCCTCCAGCATTACGGTCAAACCTCTGCAACTGATCCAGATGTTGCAGCAAGAGTGTGTTTATTGAGCCGAAGAGAGCACACGTCACTCCTCTCCTCATAAACCTGCACTGGCTAATTGCCGCATAACCATCTGAAACACGTCTGACAGGAGCGAGTGCGTACGCAGAGGAGTTCCACATTTAGAATGCTATTCATAATTCAGCAACGGAGGAAAGAGTTGGAAGTGTGTTAGTCTTTCAGGGTGTTTGTGAGGACGAGCTGGAAGCTGGAAAAAGGTCAGACGGCTCAATCTCGCCACTCATTCTCCATTAGAAAGGTTAAGAGCTGGAGTGTGTGTGTGTGTGTGTGTGTGTGTGTGTGTGTATGTGCGTGAGTGAGTGTTTGTGTGTGTGTGTGTGAGAGAGTGTGAGTGTGTGTGTGTATGTGTGTGTGAGAGAGTGTGAGTGTTCTCCTCCTCCCGTCAGTTTTGTGTTCTACACGCAACTCAAATGTTCCGCTCTCCACACAGATATAAAACGCTGCTGTCAGTTAATGAACATTTGACGGATGAACTCGCGGCTCGATTGGACTCTTATCGAATCAAAATTGATAAGACTTTTGAGTTTTACGGATGTTGCCATCTTGGATATTTCTTTGGTTACTGTTGCTTTGGTTTGATGGTAACAGAATATAGGCTTTACTCCCCTTTGCACATTCGAGACACTAGTGTAAGTTGCATTTTTGTACATTTCGAGACTCACACCTATAAGTTAATACGGTTGTCAATCTCAAACACTGAACGCATGAATGTAGCCTGTGTGATTTCAGGAGGAAACTAAATGTGGACATTTCAAACATTGCACAGGATTGTTGACATTCACAAATGACTTAAGATATTAGGGCTGTCAAATAAAAATTTCAATTTCGAATATTCATCAAAACAAAACCCCCCAAAAAACCTGCACATTCGAATGCAAAACCGGTGTGTCAAGATGTGCGCGAGACATGATGATGTAACTGACGTGGTGTGTTTTTGTTAGCTTATCCAGTACAGCGCGGTGCGGCTGCGCTGTCAATTTGAAAAATGGAGGGAAAAGTCTTCCTGCTGATGAAAACCCTCTCAGTTAGTGGCAACGACACACTTGACCATCCTTGCACATCGGTCAGATCTGAGCGTGTGTTCATCAGCTGAAACACTGTCAACAGAAAGCGCTCAGCACTCGCTGCAGATCAAGAGCGTCTGCTGTTTTTGACGAACAATATGTAGACAATACAGTACTTTTTTCTTCTAACATTATTTAAGGCAGATATTTTCTTGTTTAAGCCTAAACTCATTCACATACACTTCAATGACGTTGCTTCTCCAGTAAATGTGTCTTGGTTTTAGAAGACAAAAATGTTGAAGGGAACTTTTTTGTGGTGTTCTCCATGAGAACCATGGTACTCACGCCTACGTAAATATGGTTGTCCATCTCAAATACTGTGACTTTAGGAGGAAACTAAATTCAAACATGCACAGGACATTTCAAACATTGCACAGGATTGTTGACATTTACAAATGAATTAAGATATTAAGTATTGTTTTCTGAAAACAAGAACAAATATCTGCCAATGTGGTCAGAAAAATAAACCGTGTCTTGGTTTAAGAAGACAGAAATACAGAGGAAGAACTTAATTGTTTGCAGTGTTCACCACAAGAACTTTACAGTGCACTTTGAGTGATCAGCTGTAAACACAGCTCTGGGACTCACGCTCGGGCTGTGTGGACAGTCGGATGGCCTCTGAACTCTCTCCGGGCCCCTGCTCGTTGAAGGCGACGACTCTGAAGGAGTACGTGGCCTCCGGTCTGAGATTGCTGACCGTCAGCTGCAGACTCTCGGCCTCCGTCACGTTAATGGATCGCTCCCTGCGGCACACACGCAAACACGCTCAGAGAAACAATAACAGTTTTCAAACAGGTCTCCTGATGACTCCCACAATATTCCATAACACTTTGTTGACATCATTGGTTGAATCTGTGTTGCTCTGTGAAGTCACAACATCTAGCTACTGGAGTGCCTCAGGGCTCAGTGCTGGGACCGCAACTCTTCTCCACCTACACCACCAGTCAAAGGTTTTTTAATGTTTTTAAAAGAAGTCTCTAATGCTCACCAAGGCTGCATTTATTAGATTTTTTTTGACCAGTCAAAAAAACTTTTGACTGGTAGTGTATATGTCATCACAATAGCAAACCACAACCATTCCATCAATTCCTAATGGACAAAATCAAGCCCCACCCTACATTAGTTCAAGAAAAGACGAGCACAACTCATGTTGGCGAACACGTACCTGTTGATTCCCTCCTCGGAGAAGAAGACTCCGTACGTCAGGATGGTCCCGCGCGTGTCCTCCGGGGGGCGCCACCCGAGGCGCACGAATCGACTGGACACGAGGACGGGGGCCACGTCACGGGGAGCAGAAGGGAGGACGCCTGAGCTCGGGGTAACTGGGGGGGGAGGAGAGGAGTAAGTCAAAGAGGAAGTGCGGGGGAACGGGGGCTGAGAAGGCTGAGGGGGCGGGGCAGGGGGCGTGGCCTCTGTGGCCGGGGAGGAATAGAGGGGGAGGGGCATGAGGGAAGGGGAGGGGCGTGGGAGGGGAGGGGCGGAACATAACAGAACGAGAGGAGTGTGACCGATGGAATGAGTAGATAAGGAAAGAAAACACAAACAAACAGAAGACATCAGGAAGAAAAGAAAAGAGAGCGATAAGGAAGATCACAGCATCAGAGATCAGGTAAAACACAGACAATTAACACACACACACACACACACACACACACACTCGATTACACAGCAGCCAGAGTCTGAATGAGATGAAAGTGAGCGTTCTACGAGATTAGAGAGAGAATGCAAACAAAGGCGTCGATATACAAGCTGTGTGACGTCATTTCAAATAAAATTAGCCTGGTAATTTAACTTCGCTTTGCTTCGTAGACAGAGTCTGGAAGGGCATAATTGAAAAGCGTTTTCTTTCTCGCGGGGGGGCGCTTGTCTGAAGTTTAAATCATTGGTTACCCGTAAGCCAATCACGTAACGTTTGGTTATGGCGTGTGTTATGCGCATGCTCAGCCGCATCTAACTTCCACTGTAAACACATGTATGATGCGAAAACAAAACCATCGAGCGAAATACCGGAGTGAACATGGCTGTGAACGACTTTTGCAGATTATGTGAAGTAAAATCTATGCATCCACGGTACAATCAGCGTCTACGTCACGGCTCTCAGCCCGCCCTCTGTTCGTTGATTGGCCCGGCTGCTTTGAGGCCGGAGGAAAACGGGAAGATAGGTCGCTATCTCAGACTGAGTACAGAAGCGAACTGAAATTGAGCGGAAGTACGAAGTCTGACGTAGTCAGGCTAAAATAAAATAGCTCTGGTTGGTAAACACTTTCGAACTACCATTGGTCCATGTGGTGATTATCTAATAGGTGGGTGTGGCTCGGAGGCTCCGCCTTCTTTGAGGTAAATTACTTCTGTTCAGTCCGTCAATGTTAGATGCGAGTAAAAACACAAAAAGAGCTGCTTTATAGTAGAAACTAAAGCTATAATTCTGACTGAATTACACACTGACAGTAGCCGCGTTTCCATTACCCTTCAAACTGCGCAAATTGAAATTGCGAATTGAAAACATGCAATTTCGTAAAAAACTCCAATATACCGCAAAAACGTTTTTATGCTCGAATTAGGTGATTTTTCGGGCAATTAGAAAAAGGAATCTTTCGCAAAATTGCAATGGAATATTATTACGGTAATACTGCATTCAAACCAACAAAGAAATGCCACAATTTATCAATTTTGCTGACATTTAGAAAATACTGCAAAAGTATATGGAAATACGGCTACTATTTTTCATGTTTAATACTGTGAAGCTGCTGCTTTAAAGCAATCTACCGTATAAAGTGCTTTAAATAAACGTGACTGAGTTGCTGATCCACTTCTCTCTGATCAGATGCTTTCTCAACTGCTGTTTTCATATTTTTATTGTGTTTATTTTGTTCTCGAGAAGAAAGAGCGCAGCACATATTTACATATTCATATAAAAGTGGGCGGAGTCTGGATGTTCGCTGACAGTATAATCCCTGCAAAGCTGTTTCAAACTCTTTTTACCCCGAAGAGAAAAAGAAGAACTTTCAGGATGTCAGGGCCTTAAAACACACATTTAATGAACAGAAAAGCATCTTTCCAGGTGTTAAGGGCGATGAAATAGCAGTCTGGAGCCGTGAATCTGTTTTCTGACTGTAGAGAGACTCATGTGTGTCAGAACAAGAGTGACATCCGTCTCTCTCTGTGTGTGTGTGTGTGTGTGTGTGTGTGTGTGTGATTTCACAGTTCTGATGAGGTTCTCTCAATGTCATACAGCACATTCACACTCACTATCACCGGGGAATTACTGTTACACACACACACACACACACACACACACACACACACACACACACACACGTATGTGTCTCCTTACCCTCTTCTGTCATATTCTGTCTCCTTACCCTAAACCTACCCATCACACAAAACTTACTGCACAAAACTAAGGCACACACACACACACACACACACACACACACACACACACACACACACACACACACACACACACACACACACACACACGTTGGGTTATCATGTTCTATGGAGACTTCTTCATCCACGGCTGATATAAGTGCCTCGTTACAGGCCCATGATGAGCCTCATCTGAGCACACTGATCCGCTGGAGCTCCTCGACACACAAAAGACACGCGGATCACGTGCGTCATCGCCGGAGCCTGGCGTCTCAGTCTCTGCGGTCGAGCCCGCGCTTCGGTGATTTTCTACAGCTAAGCAGACAATGTTCCCTGAAGACGCTGTCTCTGAGGTGAATGAGAACATCAGGCCTTTCAGAGAGGATTTTCATCACAGCGAGAACTGAGACTCTGGTCAGCAGGAGCGACCATCAGGACACCTGGATCACGGTTTACTATAGTACAGCCGCATTTTACTGTCAGATAACCTGCTTACAGACTTCAGATGATCAAACTCTCAATCAACACGCACCAATGCTATATTTTCTGAATGCCATGATCATTTGTTAACAAACACGTATTCATTACTTCAGTGAGCTCACTGTATCTGCTTTAAATTATTACATTGTTTAAATTAATAAACTTTTCGCTAACTGTGATTTTGTATATGTACATTTCTGAAATACATAACTTACACAGTTCCCTCTGATAACAGATCACTGTAAATTGTAATATTGACTCAAGCATTTATATAAAGCTGCTTTGAAATGATGTGTTTTGTGAAAAGCTCTATACAAATAAACGTGAATTGAATTAATTACAGAAGCTGTGAATGATCAACTCTATAATCACAGATGAACTCCTGCTGCATCTATACAACAACATCACTGAACATCTTCAGGCTCTTCCTCAGTATTTCTGTCTATACAATACAAATGCAAAGAGGAATCGCTGCTAATGACCTGTACATTAACAAACCAGCAATGACTATGATCAACGCAAATAATAATAAATGCATGTTTTATTTTTTTATTATGGAAGCTTATTTTCACCATGGAATAAAAAGATAAAACATTTAACTTTTTATCTTTGAGTTTCGAGTTTATATCTCACAATTCGGACTGTTTTTTTTGTTGTTGCAATTGTGGGTTTATAACCTTGCAATTCGGGAAAAAAGAGTAAACTCTGATACTGAGGGAGTAAATAATTAGATTTTAATGTTTTAATGCAGCCTCATAATCAGAACACTTCTCAAACCATCAGGATTTAAACTCTTTAAGATGTTTAAACCAGTAACCAGTAGGTGGCGTGTTAGTGATGATTTGTAAGTTTACAGTCAACAATTATTCTGCTCAACGTCCTAAATACATAATAAAGCACATGTTTGTTTACTGTACGACTGAAGAGCTCAAAGCTCGTCTTGACCTCCGGCTCAAACTCTACGAGCTGAAACTGAACATCGGATAAACGTCAAACGCAGCTTCGACTGAATCCATTTCCAGCTGAACTTCATGACCCGAATCCCGCTGAGACACACACACACACACACACACACACACACACACACACGCACGCACGCGCACACACACACACACACACACTGCTAAACACAATGCAAACACTGTATCACGCCCTGCTTCATCACACACACACACACACACACACACACACACTGCTAAACACACACACACACACACACGCACACACACACACACACACACACACACACACACGCACACACACACGATTATTCATTTGAAACCAAGATTATCACAGTACATTTTACAACAAAATACTATTTTAGTCTTTCTACTTCTAAATGTCAAATCAATCAATCAATCAATCAAAAAACAGCCAATCAGAAGAGTGTGTGGGCGGAGTCTCTCTGTAAGGGCTCTCGCAAACAAATCAATCACAAAAAACAGCCAATCAGAAGAGCGTGTGGGCGGAGTCGACCTTCACTCGCAACCAAACCAATCAGAAACATTTAATTAATAAATATTACATCAATAAATATTACAACATTATTAAAAATACATACTGAGTGACAATCAGTGCCACAGAACTCGTGTTTGTTCACATTTTGGACGTTCTTGTATTTTCAAGATCTGAGGTGAATTATCCACTGTCGCGGCTACAAATGATATTCAAACTCACTTTAAATAATTTTAACATTAAATAAATCAGAAAATCAGTACATGAGATGATCAATGTCTTTGAACGTTGTTGTTACAGCCGCGATTCACATCGCCAAAACAGAAATCGTTTCTAAAATAGCATCTCCTTGTTTATCGCCATTGGACAAAAACTGATTAGCATTGAAAAGATGCGTTTTATCGTCTGGATAAATCCCACAGCGACTTCTTCAACGTGTTCCTGCTTGTGTTTATAATGGCAAAACGCTGATGACTCTGAAACTGAAGGTGGCGCTCTTGATGTTGATGGATCATCTTTGCGTTGTTCAGTCTGAAAACTGCAGATTTCACAATCTGAAACACAATCTATTCTCTCTCCAAGTGTTTGTGCCGACATTCGTCTTCCTGCTGAAACACCGGCTGCGTTTCTGAAGCGTTTCCACAGATATAAAGCGTCCTCTGATGGATATGAGCACAGAAGCACTGGGACGAGACCGTATTCCTCAAACACAGGCCCGCGGGTTTATAAAGGTGATCCGCGACTCCATTTATAACGGCAGACGGTCATTAGAGCGAGAGAGATCCATCCTGAAGGACATGTTTGGATCTAATGCTCCTCCATCTCAGACCGGACTGCATTCTACGCCTCCAGAAAACAGAAGACAAATAAAACACGACTCGCCATTGCAGTCGCTCACACACACACACACACACACACACGCTCGCGGGTCAAAGGCTTGCATTGGTCAGTCAGTCGTGACGGATGCTGTTCATATGATGTTTAATATCTCTGATGGTTTGATGGGATTGTGACTCGTCAGATCCATACGGTCCAGAAAATGAGGGAATAACAAAAGACATTTGCTACATCAACAACAATAACAAAATGTCTAAAACATGCTAATTTATGCTAGCAACATGCTATTTCATGCTAGCAGCGTGTTGATTTATGCTAGCAAACAAGCTAATTCATGATAGCAACGTGTTGAATCATGCTAGCAACATGTTAATTCATGTTAGCAAAATGCTAATTCATGCTAACAAAATGCTAATACATGCTAGCAACGTGTTCAAACATGTTAGCAAAATGCCAATTCATGCAAACAACATAGTAGCAACATGCTATTTCATGCTAGCAACGAGTTCAAACATGTTAGCAAAATGCCAATTCATGCAAACAACATAGTAGCATCATGCTATTTCATGCTAGCAACGTGTTGATTTATGCTAACAAACAAGCTAATTCATGATAGCAACGTGTTGAATCATGCTAGCAACATGTTAATTCATGCTAGCAAAATGCTAATTCGTGCTAACAAAACGCTAATACATGCTAGCAACGTGTTAAAACATGTTAGCAAAATGCCAATTCATGTAAACAACATACTAGCAACATGCTAAATCATGCTAGCAACATTGTAATTCATGTTAAAACATTCTAGCAATGTGCTAATTTATGCTAGCAATGTATTCAAATCTGCTACGTAAAATAATGCTAGACACATGCTAAAACAAGCTAACAACATGATAAAACATGTTAGGAAGCTTATAAAACTTTCAAATTTTAATACAAGGGTTTGTCAAGCCAACATAAAACTTTGTGCCGAAAAACTTTCATTTCTAGTTGTCTAGAACTCAGTAGAACCAGGTGAGCGCAACCCAGTGTTTCTGTTCTATCACTACATCTATTCCTCCCATCAATCCTCAAACGAATCTCGTCATCTGCACACTCTTTCATCACTCTTATGAGACGATCCCATTCCACGTCAGTCAGAGAGATCGACAGACAGAGAGAAAGAAAGACGCCCGTCTCTAATTTACACAATAATAATAATTTGCCAGCTCAAGCATGCAGATAATCGGATGAGCGTGTGATTGAAAGCTTTAGCGAGGCGTGAACACATCTATGACTGATGTCTCATGACAAACTCATTCACACAAAGCCTTATTTCCATCTTACTGACATAAAGACCTCTGCTGATAAACGCTGCATTGTTCCCGCAGCTCCAAACGCAGGTTCATTTATGAAAAGATGAAATATAAGAGACATAAACCGTATGACCTGGTCTCTTCAGCTCCTGCATCCGTTAATGCTGATTATAAAACACTCTCGCTCTTCAGCTCACATTATTTCCTTCAATAGCAGTGACTAAAAATAGCGACAGAAACAATTTTCACTCAGAAATTGCTAGTACATTTCACACAAAACATGATATATATATACAAGATTATGTTTCTGACTCCATTAGCAGATATTTATTCTATTATATTTATTTAATGTGCACTTCGTGTGTCGGTCAAAAATGAGTGAAATTATTTTTTTTATTTCAATGAAATTAATGTACTATATTTTAGTTTGATAATGTTCTTTATTTAATATTTGGTGTTTTTAGGGGATTTTATGGTACTAAATTATATTTATGGTGTATTTATAACCCATTTATTCACCTTTTGAGTATAGATGCTTTAGAGCAACAGACTCTAGATCTATTTTCAAACACGACACTTGGCAGATTATTGCAAGTGAAAAAAGTTACAGAATTTTACGTTTATTGTAATGAAAAATGTGTAAAAATACTATTTAATTTTCAAAAATATGTTATACTCTAAACTGTGAGAAAATCAAAGCTATAAATCTAAACAAGTTGTGTTCAAATGTGAGGTTGATATCTCCAGAACTGGTCTCTCAGTGAGATGTTGGTCGGCTGCAGTACCAAACGCTTCCACTAGAGGAAACTCGTCTCTCATTCATTTCCAACGCGTCATTTCTGACCGCGAGGAGCTCAAGTGTGGCTATTGTTATCAGGACCATTAAACCTGTTCCAGTCATGGCCATGATTATTGTGTGTGTTCACACAGCAAGTGCCAAAACCTTTACTAAGTTTCGTACCATTCCGATGAAGTTAAAAAAAAAAAAAAAAAAAAAACCTTCAATTGTTTCTGTCACAAATGAACACACCATAGGGAATGTGTAGATATGTGTACTGAAAAACAGAACATCAAGTTTTGTTTCATTTACAACTTTGAGAAATAATTTTGTACAGGTGAAATGCCTTGAGGTCAAACCATCGACTACTGATGATGAAATCACGGTTTAATCTGTCAGAGTCGGAGTGTGTGTTTCGTGACTGACAGAAGCACGTCTCTAAAGCTGTCAGGAGGAATCGAGGCTGATTCGTCTGCGCAGACCTTTGACCTTTGGCGAACGAGTAAACGGAGGGAAACGTGGCGTCGCATCCGAACCCTGGGGCCTGTACCATGAAGCCGGATTAGGTGGCTAGCCAGCTATGTTTCAGCTTAGTTTCCGCCAACCCTGGGTTTTAGGTACTATGAAAGTAGCTCGGCTTTAATCGGTGTTCGTTGCCATGGTATCTTACGCTGCACGGCTAACCTGCTCCGGGGCAGGTTATGTTCTGGATTCAAGATCTCAGACTGAAGTTTGACCAATCAGCTGTGAGCAAAGAAACATATAAGTGACGTAACTAATTCCCAGCGTCTGTTCTCTGTTGCAATGGCTTCACCTTTTCTCCCAAATCCTGTGGACATCTCTGCGCAAATTGTTAGACGAGCACTTCGTAGAGAAAGAGTTTTTAGGGACAGACAAAATCCATTTGACTTTCCTGATGCTTACTTGTATGAAAGATACAGATTTTCCGCGGAAGGAATGTCTTATCTTTGTGAACTTCTTGAGCCGCACATAAAAAATGTGACTCGTCGAAGCCATGCCCTTACTGTACCACAAATGGTATGTATTGCGTTGCGGTTTTTTGCAAGTGGTACATACTTGTATGCGGTCGGGGATGCAGAGAATCTAGGGAAAAACACAGTCTGTCGAACCATTCGAAAGGTGGTCCTCGCTCTGCAGGGGTACACGAATAGCTTCATTGTGTTCCCTGGACATTTATCGACCATGTCCATAAAAGAGGGATTTTATAAAATTGCCGGTAAGATATCTTGATACATCACATGAACAAATGTAACATTTTACACTCATTTTTTTTTTTTTTCAAAAAAGCATATTTCACACTTAGAAATCTATTATACAGTAGTCTGCAGTAGCTTAAGAATGATTTTAAATATATATTTTTAATTCCTATGATAGGATTCCCTAGAGTCATAGGAGCAATAGACTGCACACATGTTGCAATCTCCACAGCTCTCGGAGAACATGAGGCAGATTATGTGAACAGAAAGTCCTTTCACAGCCTTAATGTTCAGGTAGGGCTATACTATATAGCCTATGTGAAGTGATTTTTATTTGCATTGAGATCAATCTTTAAATAAATAGTAACTAACAGGACAATTATTTACTGTACATTTCATCTGCAGATGACTTGTGATCATGAATGCATGATCACAAGTTTGGATGCCAAATGGCCTGGCTCAGTGCATGACTCACGAATTTTCCGTGAGTCTATTTTGTGTCAGCGCTTTGAGGAAGGCAAGTTCAATTTGGTACAGTACACTTTAAAGTTTTAATTTTAATAGCAAAACTTACACAATTTTCCCCTTTTCTGTTCTATGACAGGGCTTTTTGATGGCCTGTTGGTAGGAGATCGAGGTTATGCATGCCAGAGGTTTTTGCTGACCCCCTATCCTGACCCTCAGAGAGGGCCACAAAACCGCTTCAATGTGGCCCTCAGTAAAACCAGGGTCAAGATCGAGATGACCTTTGGCATCCTAAAGGCACGTTTCAACTGCCTTAGGCGTTTAAGAGTGTCACCAGAGCGGGCATCACAGATAGTGGCTGCATGTGCAATTCTGCATAATATAGCCACTATCAGAAAGGAGCGAGTACCACCACAGAACCAGCTTCTCCCCGATGAAATTGACCCCATCACACTTGACCACCCAGCTGGTGCAGCTGTGAGAAATGCAATCACAACACAATATTTTACTTAATAAAAGCACACTGACACTGCTGATATGTCTCAAACTGTTTTATTGGTCATCATGTGGCTATGGAGGAAGAGAGAGAGCAAGAAAAAAATACATTAAAATTACATTAATAAACATTCATTCAAGGGTTACTTGGTTAAAAAAAAGTTCACATACTGAGATCTGTTTTTTCCAGCTGTTTGATCTCCAATTTAATTTTTTTAATTTGGAGCCTCCTCAGCTCACAGTCCAGCTCCTTCAGTGTGCAGTCTAGTTCGAGGCTCCTTTTGTACAGGGCCCTGACTGAGTCTGTTTCCACCTGAAACAATTCCACCACAAACAATCATTACACGTTTTCTGGAGGTTGATCAAATCACAAAAAGTGGCATGACTTTCTACAAACACAGGACTGACTGTAAATTATGTCAAGGGTTTAAAGCATTACCTTGTTCACATTCCTTCTGTAGCCCATTGAGGTAGAGGCCTCAGGTTCTGGGGCAGGTTGTGAAAAATCCTACAAAAGAGATGTGTAAGGGCCAGTCACTTAATTATGACATTCAAATGTGTGCCATAATAAAAAGCTCAGTGCATTCACCTCAGCAACTGTCTCAGAACACACAGACAGAGTGTCTTCATCGTTTGGTTCACCCTAATAAATAAAAGGCCAATGTAAAGCATAACTGTTATAAAGCAGGTTATGTTTGGTGTTCTGTCTGCTGCATACTGACCTCTGTGTGGGAGACTGTGTGAATGTGTGCTGGCTTCAACAGGGACACTGTATTTCCCTCTACTGCAGAACAGAGTCAGCCATATTTAACTTTAAAAAAAAAAAACATTAGTAATGCATTGTACACACATACCCAGTGTCACTTGCTTAGAGGAGCCAGCACCAGGGTCAGACTGAACAGCACATGCAATCCCATCCATAATCGGCCGCCCCTTATTGTTGCTCAGAGCCAACTCCTCCACCACAGTGTAATCTTGAGGAGGTGGCCCTCCCCCAGTTTTCTTCATTTCACATTTTTTTCTGTTTGCTGCAAACAAGTGTTTGTGATTAAATGTTCAAAAAATAAATAATAAAAGGTTATGTTAAATACTCACCACTTTGAATTATATTTTTATACTTTGTCTTGATCTGCTGCCAAGAACGTTTGGAGTTGGGGTTGCATCTAAAAATCAATAAATATCAATCTTTCTTAGGATGTAATAGCCTATGCATTCACATTTTACATACATCTACACACACACACGTATGCATGTGTGTATGAGATATATATATATATATAATAAATAAATAAATAAATAAATATATATATACACACGAATACATTTTCATTTGAGCATTTAATACATTTTTAATATGATTAGACTACATAAATGTACATTAATTGTTTAACTTACGCATTAACGCAATCAGCAATCTTCCTCCAAGATTGTTCTCTTGCTTTGGCAGCAGATACAGTGTTACTGCGTGCTTGAAAAATACTTTTATATTCCTCATATTTCTGGATTATTATCTCTTGCTCCTCCTCTGAAAAGTATGTAGCTCTCGCTCTATCCATTTCGAACGCGATTGGTTGTTCAGTGTCGACGTCACTCTTTTATGTGCACGCGCGCGTGGATTAATCATAGCTTAAGGATCAAAGCCTGAGTTGACAGAGAAAGTTGATGAGCTGCGTCATGGTACCAATAAAGCCTGATTGCATCGGTTTGGTTTTGTCAACTCAAAACCAATCCTGTAACTCCGAGTTTGTTCAGCTACCTTCATGGTACAGGCCCCTGGAGTCGTTCTGTCAGAGGATTGAGCTGGAAAACCTCCTGAAGCACAACTGTGTTTATTACGTCAAAACTGACAGGAAACAACATGGTGGAGAGCAGCGACTGAACGCTCAATGAAGAAGACAAACAAGCCTCGCACACACACACGCACACACACACGCGCACACACACGCGCACACACACACACACACACACACACACACACACGGATACACTCTCTCACACACACACACACACACACACGCACACGCACGCACACGCACACGCACGCACACGCACACGCACACACACAGCACACACACACACACACTCTCTCACACACACACGCACGCACACGCACACGCACACGCACACACACAGCACACGCACACGCACACACACACACACACACACACACACACACACACACACACACAGAGCTGGTCGTCGGCCTCGTGTCTGTCAGTCAGAAGCGTCATGAATAATTCACAGCGCACGAGTCTCTGCTGAGGCAAATCCATTTAGATGAAATCCAGCGCTCGTGTTGCTGATGCAGAAACATCGTTCCTGATGGGAAAAGTGGGATAACTGGATTCTGCAGGAGTCACTGCAAAACATCATGTGTTTCTGTCTCGTTCTCCAGCGCTAATATCTAAACATTCTTAAATCAAGACACATTTACTGGAGAAGCAGAATGACTGAATTCAAAGGGAAACAAGATTATATTATTAATATATAATTTAATTATATATATTAATATTATATATTTCTTCTTGTTTTAAAATGTCGAGATACTTTTACTCTCCCCCATGTCATCCAAGATGTCCACGTCTTTCTTTCTTCAGTCGAAAAGAAAGTAAGGTTTTTGAGGAAAACATTCCAGGATTTTTCTCCATATAGTGATTCCTCAAAAACCTTCATGTCAAGAAAGAAAAACATGGACATCTTGGATGACGTGGGGGAGAGTAAAGTATCAGGACATTTTAAAACAAGAACTAATATCTGCCAATGGAGTCAGAAAAATAATCCTGTTTCCCTTTGAATTAAGTTCATTTTTAAGTCATTTTGCTTCTCCTCCAGTAAATGTGTCTTGATGTAAGAATGTTTAGATGTTTGTGCTGGAGAACGAGACAGAGACACTGAGGAAGAGCGTGATGTTTTGCAGTGTTGTAAAGAGGTTACACCTTCATCCGTGTGTTTCTAATGGATTCACAGGAACTGCAGATTCAGGGAAAATACGGAGAAACAAAAGCGTTCACCGTTAATCCGTGTTCGTCGTCAGGGGAAGAAAAGAGAAACCCTCAGGCAAACTCACCACTGTTAACACTGCAGTGACCTCGACACACACACTCGTAATCATGATCATAATCATAATCATCCCTGTACGAGTGTGTGAGTGTGAGGATCTCTCCTCAACCAGCACCAGGTGAAACATCACCATCATGAATTTGCTTCCGATATACGTTATTAATAAAAAAAAAATGGAAGTGATTTGGCAATTTGAATTCTCCCAATTAGATCTGGCTGCGATGTTATTAATGTTATTAATTCTGCTGTGAATTCAAACGCTTTCTCTCTGGATCTCCCAGCGCTGTGTAATAACAGTGTCGCATGATTGAGATCGGCCCACGAGTAAACCTGTTCTGAGCTAAACGTTCCGCGCAGCAAAACTCAAACGAATAGTCAAGTCAAGTCATGTTCATTTATATAGCGCTTTTAACAATGTAGATTGTTCCAAAGCGGCTTTACATTGATAATAGGACATTAAAGTAACAGAGATTGTTTTGGCTTTACAGCAGCTCTAGAATAAAGTTATTGTCCAGATAAAGTTAGTTTTGATTGTTTCACTTCCGTCGCGATCATTAGTTATTAACTCAGGGGCCGCTAACACACACCGTTCTCACAGAAAACTCTTCAGTTCTTTCTGCGCAAACTTCAAAAACGCGGACCAGTGAGAACGCAGATGGCGTGCACATGCGTATTACGAGTTCAGTCTATAGCTATGCGCGTTTGAATATATGTGCGCAGGCGTGTAGTCCTTCCCTACAAATCAACCCTCAACAAACTACAAACTACGGGGTAATAATTTGGCGGGGGTCGATATTCGTCACAGCACCGGTCGGACTTCTCGCTCCACCATCCTGCGTCTCTGTAATGTGCACATCTGCACGCCACAGACTGTCCAGGCGCCTTTGCGTTCCGTCAACATTATGTTATCAATTAACATTTAGAAAATCGATTTTTGACATTTGTGATTCGATTTAGAATCGTCCACGTCTGCATCTCGATGCATCTAAGAATCGATTTTTTGCCCCAGCCCTAATGACAATCAGTCACGCCATTGGACTGATTTCACACATGCTTCACGATGGAATCTCGGTCAGTGAAATCAGTCATTGACAACCTCTCGACGTTCCCTTTTCAGGGATCCGGGGTTACACACGTAACCTGAGACGTTTTGTGCTCTGTATTTGTTTCGAAAGACATTGTCCATGTTTCATTGTGTGAACGATCAACACTGAGCAGTCTCGCTTTCACATCTATAAGCTTGTGAATTCACTGCAATTCAAAGTAGAGAATGTCGCTTGCATTTAAAGTGTTGGTTATAGCACTACACACACACACACACACAGGTTAAATAAGCGGTGTTAGTAAAGCCCACCGGATTCCCGCTGATAACACACACAGACACACACACACACACGTTAAATAAGCTGTGTTAGTAAAGCCTGTCGTATTCCTGCTGATAACAGTATTTTCTCAGAGAGTTTGTGCTGAAGGACTGAAGAGGCTGCAGACGTGGAGAATCACGTGCATCAACTATAAATGTGCAAATGAGACATTTAAACACAATAGGCATCTTGTAGCAAAGTGCAAAACTGTGTCGGTTCCGTGTAGCCGCTCTTTTCTTCTCTAGCGCTTTTCCATCTGCACTCAACCCTGTTTAAATACAAATAAGCAATCGCATCTTTTCTATTATTGCACATGAATTATTGAGCAACACTCCATCGTGTTTACAGCTCTGACTGCAGCGAGAGAGAGAGAGAGAGAGAGAGAGAGAGAGAGAGAGAGAGAGAGAGAGAGAGAGAGAGAGAGAGAGAGAGAGAGAGAGAGAGAGAGAGAGAGAGAGAGAGACGGATCAGGAGACAGGGACTGATTTCATCCCGTCACTCAGACAGAACCTATTTGCATTCCTAAAGACGATCCATCCATTCCCAGTGGAGACACACGTCACACGACACACAAGGAAAACACTTCCCGACAGAGACAGAGAACAAGAGACGAGACGCTGCTGAGACTCACACATATACTGACATATACACACATATATATATATATATATATATATATATATATATATATATATATATATCACACAGCTACAGACCGTTATCAGCACAGCCATTCATAACTTCTACTAGCCAAAAAAAAAGAAAGAAAGAAACAGAAAAGAGCCAGCTTCACTTCGTCACAGCTTTTATATACAGTGCTATGCATAAGTTTAGACACCCATACTAAAGTTGACTAAAAAGAGGAATAAAAAATCATCTTTTGGAAACTGAACTTAATGCCTTGATTTAAAAAATTAGGAAAAATCCAACCTTTAAGGACACCAATTTTCTTTGTGAATGAATAATGCATCGTAAATACATAAATATTCTTCCTTAAAATACATGGTGCATAAGTTTGGACACCCCTATGTTAAATTCCCATAGAGGCAGGCAGATTTTTATTTTTAAAGGCCAGTTACTTCATGGATCCAGGATACTATGCATCCTGATAAAGTTCCCTTGGCCTTTGGAATTAAAATAGCCCCACATCATCACATAGCCTTCACCATACCTAGAGATTGGCATGGTTTTATTTCAGTTAGCCTAATAGCTAGTTTGATTTGCATTGAGAGATGATCTTATGGAATTTAACATAGGGGTGTCCAAACTTATGCACCCTGTATTTTAAGGAAGAACATTTATTTATTTACGATACATTATTCATTCACAAAGAAAATTGGTGTCCTTAAAGGTTGGATTTTTCCTAATTTTTTAAATTAAGGCATTAAGTTCAATTTCCAAAAGATGATTTTTTTATTCCTCTTTTTAGTCAACTTTAGCATGGGTGTCTAAACTTATGCATAGCACTGTATTATAAAATTTGGATTTCATACATTCATTTCTTATTTAAACAATGTTATTCAATGTTAGTCTTATTCAGCTTATTCGTGTGTTTTAGGTAGACAGATTAATACAGTACAAAGAACATAAAAAATGTTTTGGATGTTGGAAAATATTGTCTTTTCTGTTAACCAAATGAATTGTGCAAATGAACAAGTGCGCTGTTATTTGTTGTGTAGTGCCGTGTGTGTTCAAGTAAGGCAGATCGCTGCATTTAATATATCATGATCACTCAGGAGTATTTGTGCTAAATCTGTGCAGATTTGTCTACATAAACTTCACCAGCAAAGTGAATAAACATAATAACACGTCAAATTGGCTAGTGATTTGACAGCGTTACAGAAGACTAAAAATTTACTGTTTAATGTTATTTTTTTTTAATTATTTTTCTTTATTCGTTTTCATAATAATTTCATAATGTATTTTGTGAAGTCAGAGTAAGTTTGTACATGTGTGCTGTTGAGATCTAGGATGAGCAATATTTTGCTTGTAACACATTCACTGAGCAGAGATGATCTGCTAATGATGATTCTTCAGTTGGTATGTTCTTTACAAGGAAAGGAATGTTTCCACTGATGCAAATGTACCACAAATGTATACACTGAGAAATAGTTTCTTAATATGGAAAGTGGATTGTGTCATGCATGACATATACATTCCATTTTTAAACACAAGCAACATGTTTTGCTCCCTTACAAGGAAGTTGTAAGTCCCTCAGTGGTGTATATAAGCTAAATCCTTACTGTACCAGCCCAGGGAAACATAAAGGCATGACAAGGTGAGAGGAAGGAGAATCATAAAGGCATGACAGAGTGAGACGAAGAAGAAACATAGAGATGAGGGGGTGAGAAACCCAGAGAAACCATTTACAGCTGGCATGAGGGGGTGAGGGAATAGAGAAACGGGGAACAGAGATATCTGGAATGAAGACCGCCTCGCCTATAGCCTTATTCTTATTTGCCTGTTTCTCTCGCCTGTTTCTCTCATTTCTCTCGTATGTCTGATACATGTATGAAAACAATAAATACTCTTGGCAAAATATCTGGTGTAGCTTCCGTGATTCAACAATAATAGGGAAAAGCATGATTTTCAAATCTACAATTTGGCGTCACGAACAGGATCACATCTTCAGGCATTTGTCTCAATCATTTCAGGTAAGACCTTATTTCTTTCTAAAATAATTCTAGGTCTGCCTGATGATTAGAGACATTGACTGAAACGGCTTAAAAGAACTGTGTTATTTAAAGTACCAATTGTGTTGCCAATAAATATATGTGTCAGACATAGTAAAAAGAAAAAAAAGATTTTTTTTTTAAATTTAATTCAATTTAATTGGGCTTATTTAAGTTTCTCTGAAAAGTGGATCTTTAAAAATATTTGATTGATGCTGGGGTAAAGTGGATCTTTTATAGAAAGAAGACCATTTAGTCAAATATTGGGAGAATTAGCTGTAAGGCGATTTAGCACTTAGCTTGAACAGAAAGGGAGCTGGTTGGAATATGGCGAGACTGTAAAAAGGGCAGAGTAATCTCTAAAATATGTCCAACACACTGAAGACTTGTTTCAGAAGGAGACGAGGAGGTAGAAGTGCATCAATGGAAATAGGAGCTAGAATCGCGTGCATTATGATGTTTACAATGAAGCTGTTCAATATTTGAGGAGGAGACTGATCTGAGTTAAACTTAAAGAGAAACCAAAGAAATTCATCTAAGATAAACTATAAAAAAAGAAATCAAAAGAAACTGATCTGAGTTACACTATTAAGAAAAAAATTTACTGATCTGAGTTTAAATAAATAAATAAATAAAAAATAGAAAGAAAGATCACTGAAAATATAAGGGTTAACTTTGTTTTTAACTTTTCTTTTTCTTTTGAGAAGGGAGAAGTGAAGCAGCCCCTTCCTTTGGAATCTATACCCTCCTCTACACACACACACACACACACACACACACACACACACACACACACACACACACACACACACACAGATATAAATAGAAAGCCTGTTGATTCTCTAGTAAACACAGAGAGTGGTAAAATGACTGAAAGTAATTGTATAGAAAAACAATATCTTCGGGTACTCAAGGAGAAATAGAG
>JAJAQA010000007.1:48310656-48313156 GCA_021464565.1 Rutilus rutilus
TCACAGGAATGCTCCTCACCACGATCTGGAAGTAGTCGCTGGGAACGACCATCTCCCCGTTCTTCACCCAGCGCACACTGGGCTGAGGGTTTCCCGTCACGCCGCACTCCATCTCCACATCCGTGCTCTCATACGCGTACATGTTCGACGGGTAGTTGAGGAACTGAGGCGGCACTGAGGACAGAGAGAGAGAGAGAGAGAGAGAGAGACACCACGATAAACATCAGCAGAAACCAGCAGTGTGTGTGTGTGTGTGTGTGTGTGTACATCACAAACCATCACATGCACAGAAAGCAGATCAGACCGTGGAGGATTATAAATGCTTCAATCAGTCAAATATCAATAAAAACAGAATGGATGGAACAATAGAACAATGGATGGTATAGGAATCAATTGTAATTTGAGCCATTCATTGATATATGTGTGTGTGTGTGTGTGTGTGTGTGTCTGTGAGTGTGTGTGTGTGAGTGAGTGAGTGTGTGTCTGAGTGTGTGTGTGTGTGTGTGAGTGTGTGTCTGAGTGTGTGTGTGAGTTTGTGAGTGTGTGTCTGAGTGTGTGCGTTTGATTTATATTACATTGTGGGAACCAAATGTCCCCACAAGGATAGTAAAACATGAGATCACCTCCATTGTGGGGACCAGCCAGCCAGCCAGCCAGCCAGCGGTCCCCATGAGGGGAATGGGTTAATAAACATACTAAATTGTATTTTTTTGAAAATGTAAAAATGCAGAAAGTGTTCTGTGATGGGCAGGTTTAGGGGTAGGGATAGTGTGTGTGTGTGTGTGTGTGATGGGTAGGTTTAGGGGTAGGGATAGTGTGTGTGTGTGTGTGTGTGATGGGTAGGGTTAGGGGTAGGGTTAGTGTAAGGGGACAGAACATACAGTTTGTACTGTATAAAAACCATTAAGTCTATGGAGAGTCCCCACAAAGATAGTGAACTGTGTGTGTGTGTGTGTGTGTGTGTGTGTGTGTGTGTGTGTGTGTGTGTGTGTGTGTGTGTGTGTGTGTGTGTGTGTGTGAGACACAGCAGATGATCAGCAGCAGACAGCGGATACGACTGGTCAAGGATTCCCAAAACAACATTCAAATAAATCAAGCACACGAGCGAAAGATCCCAGCGAAGATCCCGGCATCCAAACACACACGACTCCCAATATATGAACATAATCCTGTCAAATCTGTCAAATCTCCAAAGCAGACGCAGAGGGAGAGACAGGAGGAGGCCATTACCTGAGAACATCATTCAAGCGTGAAGACAGACGTACTGTCATGATTAAAGGCAGACCGGAGACTCTCTCGGATCCTGATTTTACTCACAGAATGAAAGGCTCATTTCACCGGGAGAATTACGCATCGATCGCCTCGCCTCGATAGCAGTCTGAGCACTCGTCTTCAAAAGCACAAAAGCATCAGATGCACAGAATCAGACTTATTGGAATAAAATGTATTTGTGATGTTTGTCCACTTTACAATTACTGAGACGATGCAGAACTTTAGAGAGACGCAGATGTGGAGAAAACGTCGAGAACACAAAACAAGCGCATCAGAATCCTGGAGGATGAAGACGCCGTTCACACGAGACTGAAGCGAGAGCTGGCCGTGTCACACACACTCGCAGTACTGTAGTTCACTGTAGGAAATGACCTGATGTTATATTAAAATTCATTAGCATATTCATTTTTATTCATTGTATAATACTGGATGGATGGAACGATAGAACAATGGAAAGATGAATGGATGGATAGATAGAGCAATGGATAGATGGATGGATGGATAGATAGAATGATAGAATGATAGAATGATAGAAAAATGTATGGATGGATAGAACAATAGAAAATGGATGGATGGGTGGAACAATAGAAAATGGATGGATGGGTGGAATGATAGAACAATGGAAAGATGAATGGATGGATAGATAGAGCAATGGATAGATGGATGGATGGATGGATGGATGGATGGCTGGAACAATGGATGGATGGAACGATAGAACAATGGATGGATGGATGGATAGATAGAATTATGGATGGATGGATAGATGGATGGATGGATGGATGGAACAACAGAACAATGGATGGATGGATGGATAGAACAATGGATGGATGGATGATGGATCAAGCTGTCAATCACACAGCGCGAGTTTATCTGGACATTTGCCAAAACTCGTTATGAAATCAATGACGCTGTTATGCTGCACAACGAAGCTCTTACTGTATTTACATCGTGTTTGCATTGTTATTTGGTGAAAGCATTTGTGAGAGTGCAGAAACTGCGTTGCAATGATGAGATCACTTCATTCACGCGATCAACAGACTGTCATCTGCTCAGTGCTCATCACTGCAACCTTTCCTGTGTTTAAAGGTTGGATATCTAAATATAGGAAGACTTAATTACTCACTTATTACCTTCATTTCTATCCAATCACGTCTTTATACTTTCTGTATAAAAGATCGGTACTTACACATTTCGCACATTTCAGTTCGCAGATGCCGACACGACAACA
>JAJAQA010000007.1:48320656-48345656 GCA_021464565.1 Rutilus rutilus
AAATATACACACTCGCTAGTGCACAATGTAAATAACACACATTCGCTAGTGCACACTGTAAATAACACACATTCGCTAGTGCACACTGTAAACAACACACACTCGCTAGTGCACAATGTAAATAACACACACTCGCTAGTGACACTGTAAAAATATACACACTCGCTAGTGCACAATGTAAATAACACACATTCGCTAGTGCACACTGTAAATAACACACACTCGCTAGTGCACAATGTAAATAACACATACACATAACACACACATATAGTCATTAGTCATATAAACCTGCACAGAACACACACACTAAAACACACTCAGCAGATCGACTAGTGCGACTCGATTAGTTTTATCTCTGGCTTGAGTTTATTACACCCTTTGACACACAGAGAGCGGATATGAACTAAACTGAGTCTGACAAGCTGATGCCACTCGTATTTTACACTGATTGCGTTTCCTTCCTTCTACTCAGTCAAACTCTAACCCTGTGGATCCTCATTATCTCCTGCTCTGGACACACACACACACACACACACACACACACACAAACACAGCGGGCCAGTGCTCCTGCTCCACTGACCTGCCAGTTAAACCAGTGGAGACCACACCAGTAATGAGCCACTGGGGTTCAGTTTGGACAGCACAGATTAGCACTGGAGGATCAGCTCAGCTCGAGGCCTTCAGAAACGGACAGAAGATCCGCGAGCAACACTTTACGAGCCGGAGAGATTATTAAACCCCAGAGAGACGTCAGAAACACCCGCGGACGACACAAACACTCAAAAATATACAGTTTGGTTCAGATGCTGATAAAGTGAGATGGAAATCTGATGCTTGTAATGTAAATCAGTGAGATCAGCAAACACTCATCATACTCGGGCGTCGTCTCGTTAAATGTAATCTCTGGAGAGTGAAAAACACTAAAATACAAAAACATATCTCAATATTTGAATCTAAAGTGGATATTACAATGTTGAAGAACCAATTAAAAGTGGCAGAAAGTTTCTGACCACCAAACTTCTGTTTAATTAAAGGAAAGGCAGGTGTGTGTGAAATAATTGCCATACGCTGTGTTTCCCACGAGCCATCTGTTCAGTCTCTCACACACACTGACTTCCCTTCGCTTAACTCCCTGTTTAAGGGCACTAACTAGTGTTCAACCAAACCCAGTGAGACAAGACACATCTCGTGCAATACTGTTCCTTCACTAATGAATAACTACACAGGAACAAATGAGCAACACACGATTAACATTCTAATAACTGCTATTAACTAACAAGAAACTCTGATTAACGAATTAGTAAGTAATAGCGCTCAGTTGAATTAGCTATAATCAATAACTACTATTTTTCATACCTCACTGAAGATATACAGGTTCATAATTTATAATATTATAATTTATAATTAATAATGCATAATGTATAATATAAGGTAATGGTAACCCATTAGTAATGACTCAAGTGTTACTACATCCTTAAAGGAACTACTACTTATTTGGATCAGTATCGAAAGTGAAAAGTTTAATAACAACCTAATATTGACTGAAGTCATTGAAAGATTTTTGTACGTTTTTGAATATTAATTCCTTCTGATGGATTTAGTGACACTTTAGTCATTACTAGTGTGTTTATGATCTTCACTTTATAATACTGATCCAAATTATCAGTAGTTCCTTTAGAAAGATGTAGTAACACTTGAGTCATTACTAATGGGTTACCATTACCTTATATTATACATTATGCATTATTAATGTTAATTATGAACCTGTATATAGTGATGATTTTAAAAGTGTTACCGAAAAATCATGTTCTTCCTCAGTGTTTCTGTCTTGTTTTCCAGGACTAATCTCTAAACACTCTTAAATCAAGACATATTTACTGGAGAAGAAGCAAAATGACTGAAGATATCAAAGTGTTTGTGCTTAGAACACGAATAAACGCGTCTCTCGTGATGAACACTGCGTGCGTGAGACACATACATTTATCAATGTAACACTTTTATACATAATTGTATCAATGTAACACTTTTATATTCTTTTATCAATGCAACACTTTTCTACATACTTGTATTAATGTAACACTTTCATATGCTTTTATCAATGTAACTTTTATATATACTTGTATCAATGTAACACTTTTAAACGATTTTGATCAGTGTATCAATATAACACTTTTATATTCTTTTATCAATGTAACACTTTTATACATACTTGTATCAATGTAACACTATTAAACGTTTTTTTATCAATGTAACACTTTTAAAACGTTTTTTTTTTATCAATGTAACACTTTTATACATAATTGTAACAATGTAACACTTTTATATTATTTTATCAATGTAACACTTTTCTACATACTTGTATTAATGTAACACTTTTTATTCTTTTATCAATGCAACACTTTTCTACATACTTGTATTAATGTAACACTTTCATATGCTTTTATCAATGTAACTTTTATACTTGTATCAATGTAACACTTTTAAACGATTTTGATCAGTGTATCAATATAACACTTTTATATGCTTTTATCAAGGTAACGTCTGTGCTTTTATCAATGTAACACTTTTATATGCTTTTATCAATGTAACACTTTTTTAATAGGCTATACATTTCTTAATGTAACTTTTATATTTACATCAATGTAACTTTTATATGCTTTTATAATCAATCAATCAATCAATCAATCAATCAATCAATCAATCAATCAACCAACCAATCAATCAATCAATCAATCAACCAACCAATCAATCAACCAATCAACACACAGACAACACAAACACTGAAACCTCCCAGAGCTGATATATGAACAGTCAATCAGATTTGCGGATCAGAACTAACTGTTGAATAGAGTTTGTGTTTACCAGCATCCAATCACAATACAGAATCTGAACCATCTGTTTCACAAAATGAATAAAACATCTACAAAAACACGCAAAGCTGTGAAGTCTGACATAATAACCGCTGAATATAAACAGAGCATTTACATGGATGGAAAAATAACAAGAACAAAAACCTATTTTCAAAGCGCTAATGATCAAATGGAGAATCTCACAAAGGAACATGAAACTCATGGAAATGAGAATCAGATGAAAAAAACAAGAGTTTCTTCACAAAAGGGTTAGGAGTCAAAGTTTCTTCAGAATCACTTTAATCCCACACAAACTCGAAACAACACATGAATATTAACGTGTTCAGCAATGGCGTCCACACGGACTCTTCCTAAAGAACTTCATCTGCGATGGATCACGGCTCAAATGCTCTCTGAACAGATGTTTGCAGCCGCTTATGAACAGATTACTGATGCGGTTTTGCAGAATGGATGAATACAGCATCACTGCATGTCTAGTTGAGTATCTGACAAGATAAAAATATGCCTTTTTAATCAAAAGAAGCCCAAAAGCTGATGACTTTTTAAGTCTAGGATAAAATATGTCTTCTGCCAACAGCAGATTCAATCATCTCACTAGAGGAGGCCGTGGCTTCAATTATATCCACACCTCTGGCAATGAAGGAGAATCATTTTCCTGGCAAAAAATGCTTTCTAACTTAGTATTTTTGTCTTGTGTCCAGTTCAAATATCAAAAAATTCTTAAAACAAGAAGCATTTGTCTGGTTTTCTAGGGAAATAAATCAAATTCAAGTGAGTTGTTGCTAATAAAAAGCTATATTATCTGCCAATGTGGTAAGAATAACATTCTTAATTCAAACAGAAACAAGATTATTTTTCTTTCCCCATTGGCAGATCATTTTGCTTGTTTTAAGCAAAAACTCCCTTCATTTTGATTTATTTCCCCAGAAAACAAGACATAATATCTTATGGCATTTTACTCATCTAGTGAATGCATCTTGATGTAAGAATGTTTAGATATTTGGACTGGAAACAAGACAAAAATACTAAGTAAGAACAGCATTTTTTGCCGTGTTCCTAACGGATCTGAACACTGGCGCCTATGAGTCGTGTCTGAAGCTGAAGACGGGATTGAGATACGATTGTCCTCTGAGATCATCAGACAGAGAACGCCTGAAGAATGTTGGCGCGATTTTACAGAGTGAATCTGAAGGGCGTTCATGCAAAATGCTTCACTTAAAAAGCCTCTTTAAAGAACCACTGAGAGTCCATCTTCACAAGAGCTCCGGCGCTTCATGTTGAAAGGAGAAACACTACAACTGCACTGCAAAAGTGTTGTATATTCATGAAGGCCACTCAGGCGAACGATTCCTTTAACTTCCTCATGTACGTGATAAACTAATCGATCACTAAACAATCACGACAGCTCACGCCACTGAAAGCTTCAGTCAAACACTTCTTATTCTTGCTCGGCGTATAAACACACTAAACTAGGGGTGTAACAATATGTGTATAGTTCACCCAAAATGAAATTATTGTGTGTGAAGAATTTCAAGTTTCCAGAGTTTTAGTGCCAGTACTACATTAAACTACTATATATAATGTTGAATATACTGTATAATAATGCAGTGGGGGAATATCTGTGGGTCCTGATAATGCCACATGTCTGATGTTACCAGTAAAAAGTGGCTACATTATTTTAAATATATCTAGTCAGTGAAAGAGTGCAAACATATTCATCTAAAATTATTCAGTATTTTCAGAATCATGAATATTGTTATTCTGGCGTCTCTACTGTCCTGTGCTTTGGGTTTCAGCACCAAGTCCCAAAAGCCGATTCATTTACACACACAATCAACGTAAAACCAAATTTAGCATTTTAATCAACAGTGCATTTTTTGTTAACCTTTTATCACACGTTTTTGAGTATCGCAATAATCGCAATAATATGGTATTGTGAGTTCAGTATCAGGATATGTATCGGATCGTGACATGAGGGGATCGTTACACCTCTACACTAAACCAAACAAACTCTGTCCATATATAGAGGAATAATTCAAGTAAACATCAAACCAGTGGTTTGTGATGAAGTGAGCTCAGGGTTAGTATGAGTGTCAGTGGTTATAGGGTTTGATCTCATCACAGTCTCAGTCGGTGTTTGTGGATAGAGTGAGTGAACTCACCGAGCACAGAGAGCTCGCAGGACGCGGAGATGTTCTGGTGTTTGTTCTGAGCGACGCAGGTGTAGACTCCCGAATCGTCGTCCGTGACGCTGAGGATCAGGAGGTTGCTGCCGCTCAGCAGAGAGTATTTCTTCGATCTGAGAGAGAATCAGTCACACAGACACACCATCAGTCTTTACTTCAACAGCTGAGGTATTCCCAGAAGATATGAGGATTTCCTCGGACACGTCTGAGAGAGAATGAGAACGCTACAGCTGAAGCCAGGCACTCGGGTCTTCTGCTCTCATTTCAAGCTTTAATAAAAGTTTATTAGTATAGAGATCAGCTGCCAAAAGTGTCAATCGACCAAAAGTCAATAACATTTTACTATTCAGTTAGAAATTAATACTTTTATTCATCAAGGATGCATTAAAGACAGTAAAGACATTTATCGGGTCCTATTTTAACGATCTGAAACGCAAGTATCAAACGCGAAACACAAGTATCTCTGTGGGCGGATCTCGACGCAAATCTAAAATGTGTTGGTCTGAAGAGCTTCATTACTCATAGGTGTGGTTTGGGCGTAACGTGAAATAAACCAATCAGAGCGACATCTCACATTCCCTTTAAAGGGATACTCCACTTTTTTCGGAAATATGCTCATTTTACAACTCCCCCAGAGTTAAACAGTTGAGTTTTACCGTTTTAGAATCCATTCAGCCGAACTCCGGGTCTGACGGTACCACTTTTAGCATAGCTTAGCACAGATCATTGATTCAGACGAGTCCAGTAGCATTTCTTTCAAAATGACCAAAGAGTTTCAATATTTTTCCTATTTAAAACTTGACTCTTCTGTAGTTAAACCGTGTACTAAGATCGACGGAAAATGAAAAGTTGCGATTTTCTAAGCCTATATGGCTAGGAACTACTCTCATTCCGGCGTAATAATCAAGGAACTGTGCGGCTGTACCATGGATGCAGCAGGCGTAATGATATGACGCAGCGCCTAAAAATAGTCCCCAGCTCGGTAACTTCTTCCAACGTGACCGGGACTAAGTTTGTCTAACCTATTAGACCTATTTTCAGGCGCTGCGTCATATCATTACGCCTGCTGCACCCATGGTACAGACACACAGTTCCTTGATTATTACGCAGGAATGAGAGTAGTTCCTAGCCATATAGGCTTAGAAAATCGCAACTTTTCATTTTCCGTCGATCTTAGTACACGGTTTAACTACAGAAGAGTCAAGTTTTAAATAGGAAAAATATTGAAACTCTTTGGTCATTTTGAAAGAAATGCTACTGGACTCATCAGAATCAATGATCTATGCTAAGCTATGCTAAAAGTGGTACCGTCAGACCCGGAGTTCGGCTGAATGGATTCTAAAACGGTAAAACTCATCTGTTTAACTCTGGGGGAGATGTAAAATGAGAATATTTCCGAAAAAAGTGGAGTATCCCTTTAACAGGCGCGCTTGTTCCATGGCGGATTGCTATTATAACGGCGGATTTGCCAGGAGCGGTTCACAGCCGAGGAGACCGACGTTCTCGTCAGGGCCGTAAAACACAGAGAAGTGACATTGGGGATGGAGAAACACACACAGATTAGCTTCGGTTAAACAGGCGTATGATAATGTGGGTAAATGTGTAAGCTAGATTTATGCCTATTCTTTCACATCTTCATGGACACCACAATGATTTCCCTCGTGTGGAATATTGTTCCTTGTAATAATGTATGGTTTTCTAAAAATGAGAACTGCTGCTTCTGTGTAGATGAGAGAAGCAAAGTGTATGTGTGTAGATGACACACGCTACATTATGGCCAAGCATGCGCCCTTAAAATAGCTGAATAGCCTGTGCAACGCGTCACTGACTTTAGACGAGGTTTCTCCTGGTCAGTGCTGGAATTGTTTTCTGAAACTGCAAAATAGCAGCAGGGAACGTTTGCGCCGGAACACGCCTCCTCTTTTCCCTGAACCGCCCCCGGGAGCGCAAGTTCATTCCCGAGTTTGATGATACATGCGTCGCTGAACAAAGTCAATTGCGCTGGGTGCGAGATAGGGCCCATAATGTTACAAAAAATTCTTTGTCAAATAAATGCTGTCAAAGAATCCTGAAAAATAAAATGTATCACGGTTTCCACAAACATATAACTGTTTTCAACACTGATAATAATCATAAATGTTTCTTGATCATCAAATCCTCATATTAGAATGATTTCTGAAGGATCATGTGACACTGAAGACTGGAGTAATGATGCTGAACATTCAGCTTTGATCACAGGAATAAATTACACTTTACTGTATATTCACATAGAAAACAGATGATTTACATTCTAATAGTATTTCACATTTTTACTGTATTTTTAATCAAATAAACGCAGCCTTGGCTAGTGTAAATATAATGTATTTATCAGCAGTTTATAGTTGTGTTCCTCATGATGTGTGTGTGTTCCTCATGATGTGTGTGTGTTCCTCATGATGTGTGTGTGCTCCTGATGATGTGTGTGTGTTCCTCATGATGTGTGTGTGCTCCTGATGATGTGTGTGTTCCTCATGATGTGTGTGTTCCTCATGATGTGTGTGTTCCTCATGATGTGTGTGTGCTCCTCATGATGTGTGTGTGTTCCTCATGATGTGTGTGTGTTCCTCATGATGTGTGTGTGTTCCTCATGATGTGTGTGTGTTCCTCATGATGTGTGTGTGTTCCTCATGATGTGTGTGTGTTCCTCATGATGTGTGTGTGTTCCTCATGATGTGTGTGTGTTCCTCATGATGTGTGTGTGTTCCTCATGATGTGTGTGTGCTCCTCATGATGTGTGTGTTCCTCATGATGTGTGTGTTCCTCATGATGTGTGTGTGCTCCTCATGATGTGTGTGTGGTCCTCATGATGTGTGTGTGTTCCTCATGATGTGTGTGTGTTCCTCATGATGTGTGTGTGCTCCTCATGATGTGTGTGTGTTCCTCATGATGTGTGTGTGCTCCTCATGATGTGTGTGTGTTCCTCATGATGTGTGTGTGTTCCTCATGATGTGTGTGTGTTCCTCATGATGTGTGTGTGCTCCTCATGATGTGTGTGTGTTCCTCATGATGTGTGTGTGCTCCTCATGATGTGTGTGTGTTCCTCATGATGTGTGTGTGCTCCTCATGATGTGTGTGTGTTCCTCATGATGTGTGTGTGCTCCTCATGATGTGTGTGCTCCTCATGATGTGTGTGTGTTCCTCATGATGTGTGTGTGCTCCTCATGATGTGTGTGTGTTCCTCATGATGTGTGTGTGTTCCTCATGATGTGTGTGTGTTCCTCATGATGTGTGTGTGCTCCTCATGATGTGTGTGTGCTCCTCATGATGTGTGTGTGTTCCTCATGATGTGTGTGTGCTCCTCATGATGTGTGTGTGTTCCTCATGATGTGTGTGTGCTCCTCATGATGTGTGTGTGTTCCTCATGATGTGTGTGTGTTCCTCATGATGTGTGTGTGCTCCTGATGATGTGTGTGTGTTCCTCATGATGTGTGTGCTCCTCATGATGTGTGTGTGTTCCTCATGATGTGTGTGTGCTCCTGATGATGTGTGTGTTCCTCATGATGTGTGTGTTCCTCATGATGTGTGTGTTCCTCATGATGTGTGTGTGCTCCTCATGATGTGTGTGTGTTCCTCATGATGTGTGTGTGTTCCTCATGATGTGTGTGTGTTCCTCATGATGTGTGTGTGCTCCTCATGATGTGTGTGTGCTCCTCATGATGTGTGTGTGCTCCTCATGATGTGTGTGTGTTCCTCATGATGTGTGTGTGCTCCTCATGATGTGTGTGTGTTCCTCATGATGTGTGTGTGCTCCTCATGATGTGTGTGTGCTCCTCATGATGTGTGGTGTTCCTCATGATGTTGTGTGTGCTCCTCATGATGTGTGTGTGTTCCTCATGATGTGTGTGTGCTCCTCATGATGTGTGTGTTCCTCATGATGTGTGTGTGTTCCTCATGATGTGTGTGTGCCTCATGATGTGTGTGTTCCTCATGATGTGTGTGCTCCTCATGATGTGTGTGTGTTCCTCATGATGTGTGTGTGCTCCTCATGATGTGTGTGTGTTCCTCATGATGTGTGTGTGTTCCTCATGATGTGTGTGTTCCTCATGATGTGTGTGTGCTCCTCATGATGTGTGTGTGTTCCTCATGATGTGTGTGTGTTCCTCATGATGTGTGTGCTCCTCATGATGTGTGTGTGTTCCTCATGATGTGTGTGTGCTCCTCATGATGTGTGTGTGTTCCTCATGATGTGTGTGTGTTCCTCATGATGTGTGTGTGCTCCTCATGATGTGTGTGTGTTCCTCATGATGTGTGTGTGTTCCTCATGATGTGTGTGTGCTCCTCATGATGTGTGTGTGCTCCTCATGATGTGTGTGTGTTCCTCATGATGTGTGTGTTCCTCATGATGTGTGTGTTCCTCATGATGTGTGTGTGCTCCTCATGATGTGTGTGTGTTCCTCATGATGTGTGTGTGCTCCTCATGATGTGTGTGTGTTCCTCATGATGTGTGTGTGTTCCTCATGATGTGTGTGTGCTCCTCATGATGTGTGTGTGTTCCTCATGATGTGTGTGTGTTCCTCATGATGTGTGTGTGTTCCTCATGATGTGTGTGTGTTCCTCATGATGTGTGTGTGCTCCTCATGATGTGTGTGTGTTCCTCATGATGTGTGTGTGTTCCTCATGATGTGTGTGTGCTCCTCATGATGTGTGTGTTCTCCTCATGATGTGTGTGTGTTCCTCATGATGTGTGTGTGTTCCTCATGATGTGTGTGTGTTCCTCATGATGTGTGTGTGTTCCTCATGATGTGTGTGTGTTCCTCATGATGTGTGTGTGCTCCTCATGATGTGTGTGTGCTCCTCATGATGTGTGTGTGCTCCTCATGATGTGTGTGTGTTCCTCATGATGTGTGTGTGTTCCTCATGATGTGTGTGTGCTCCTCATGATGTGTGTGTGTTCCTCATGATGTGTGTGTGTTCCTCATGATGTGTGTGTGCTCCTCATGATGTGTGTGTGTTCCTCATGATGTGTGTGTGCTCCTCATGATGTGTGTGTGTTCCTCATGATGTGTGTGTGTTCCTCATGATGTGTGTGTGTTCCTCATGATGTGTGTGTGTTCCTCATGATGTGTGTGTGCTTCCTCATGATGTGTGTGTGTTCCTCATGATGTTTGTGTTCCTCATGATGTGTGTGTGCTCCTCATGATGTGTGTGTGTTCCTCATGATGTGTGTGTGCTCCTCATGATGTGTGTGTGTTCCTCATGATGTGTGTGTGCTCCTCATGATGTGTGTGTGTTCCTCATGATGTGTGTGTGTTCCTCATGATGTGTGTGTGTTCCTCATGATGTGTGTGTGTTCCTCATGATGTGTGTGTGCTCCTCATGATGTGTGTGTGTTCCTCATGATGTGTGTGTTCCTCATGATGTGTGTGTGTTCCTCATGATGTGTGTGTGCTCCTCATGATGTGTGTGTGCTCCTCATGATGTGTGTGTGTTCCTCATGATGTGTGTGTGCTCCTCATGATGTGTGTGTGTTCCTCATGATGTGTGTGTGCTCCTCATGATGTGTGTGTGTTCCTCATGATGTGTGTGTGTTCCTCATGATGTGTGTGTGCTCCTCTTGTTGTGTGTTGTGTTCCTCATGATGTGTGTGTGCTCCTCATGATGTGTGTGTGTTCCTCATGATGTGTGTGTGTTCCTCATGATGTGTGTGTGCTCCTCATGATGTGTGTGTTCTCCTCATGATGTGTGTGTGTTCCTCATGATGTGTGTGTGTTCCTCATGATGTGTGTGTGTTCCTCATGATGTGTGTGTGCTCCTCATGATGTGTGTGTGCTCCTCATGATGTGTGTGTGCTCCTCATGATGTGTGTGTGTTCCTCATGATGTGTGTGTGTGCTCCTCATGATGTGTGTGTGTTCCTCATGATGTGTGTGTGTTCCTCATGATGTGTGTGTGTTTCCTCATGATGTTGTGTGTTCCTCATGATGTGTGTGTGTTCCTCATGATGTGTGTGTGTTCCTCAGATGTGTGTGTGTTCCTCATGATGTGTGTGTGTTCCTCATGATGTGTGTGTGCTCCTCATGATGTGTGTTGTGTTCCTCATGATGTGTGTGTGCTCCTCATGATGTGTGTGTGCTCCTCATGTGTGTGTGCCCTCATGTGTGTGTGTGCTCCTCATGATGTGTGTGTGTTCCTCAATGATGTGTGTGTGGTCCTCATGATGTGTTGTTGTGATTCCTCATGATGGTGTGTGTGCTCCTTGATGATGTGTGTGTGTTCCTCATGATGTGTGTGTGTTTCTCCATGATGTGTGTGTGTTCTCATGATGTGTGTGTGCCTCTCCTCATGATGTGTGTGTCTCCTCATGATGTGGTGTGTGTTCCTCATGATGGGTGTGTGCTTCCTGATGATGTGAGTGTGTTTCCTCCTGATGTGTGTGTTCCCTCATGATGTGTTGGTGATGTGTGGTGTGCTCCTCATGATGTGTGTGTGCTCCTCATGATGTGTGTGTGCTCCTCATGATGTGTGTGTGCTTCCTCATGATGTGTGTGTGTTCCTCATGATGTGTGTGTGCTCCTCATGATGTGTGTGTGTTGTCCTCATGATGTGTGTGTGATCCTCATGATGTGTGTGTTCCTCATGATGTGTGTGTGTTCCTCATGATGTGTGTGCTCCTATGATGTGTGTGTGTTCCTCTGATGTGTGTGTGCTCCTGATGATGTGTGTGTGTTCCTCATGATGTGTGTCATGTGTGTGTTTCCTCATGATGTGTGTGTGCTCCTCATGATGTGTGTGTGCTCCTCATGATGTGTGTGTGCTCCTCATGATGTGTGTGTGTTCCTCATGATGTGTGTGTGTTCCTCATGATGTGTTGGTGTTCCTCATGATGTGTGTGTGTTCTCATGATGTGTGTGTGCTCCTCATGATGTGTGTGTGTTCCTCATGATGTGTGTGTGCTCCTCATGATGTGTGTGGTGTTCCTCATAGTTGTGTGCTCCTCATGATGTGTGTGTGTTCCTCATGATGTGTGTGTGTTCCTCATGAGTGTGTTTGTTCCTCATGATGTGTGTGTGCTCCTCATGATGTTGTGTGTGCTCCCTCATGATGTGTGTGGCTCCTCATGAGGTGTGTGTGCTCTCATGATGTGTGTTGGGTTCCTCATGATGTGTTGTGTTCCTCAGGATGTGTGTGGTGTTCCTCATGATGTGTGGTGTGCTCCTCATGATGTGTGTGTGTTCCTCATGATGTGTGGTGTGTTCCTCATGATGTGTGTGTGTGCTCCTCATGATGTGTGTGTGCTTCCTCATGATGTGGTGTGTGTTCCTCATGATGTGTGTGTGTTCCTCATGATGTGTGTGTGTTCCTCATGATTGTTGTGCTCCTCAGATGGTGTGTGCTCCTCATGATGTGTGTGTGCTCCTCATGATGTGTGTGTGTTCCTCATGATGTGTGTGTGTTCCTCATGATGTGTGTGTGTTCCTCATGATGTGTGTGTTCCTCATGATGTGTGTGTGCTCCTCATGATGTGTGTGTGTTCCTCATGAGTGTGGTGTGTTTCCTCATGATGTGTGTGTGCTCCTCATGATGTGTGTGTGCTCCTCATGATTGTGTGTGTTCCTCATGAAGTGTGTGTGTTCCTCGATGATGTGTGTGTTTCCTCATGATGTGTGTGTGCTCCTCATGATGTGTGTGCTCCTCATGATGTGTGTGTGTTCCTCATGAGTGTGTGTGCTCCTCATGATGGTGTTGTGCTCCTCATGATGTGTGTGTGTTCCTCATGATGTGTGTGTGTTCCTCATGATGTGTGTGTGCTCCTCATGATGTGTGTGTGTTCCTCATGATGTGTGTGTGGTTCCTCATGATGTGTTGTGTGCTCCTCATGATGTGTGTGTGT
The DNA here is from genome assembly GCA_021464565.1 of Rutilus rutilus. NCBI lineage: Eukaryota > Metazoa > Chordata > Actinopteri > Cypriniformes > Leuciscidae > Rutilus > Rutilus rutilus. Next base: position 48,333,582 of record JAJAQA010000007.1, read on the forward strand.
TCCTCATGATGTGTGTGTGTTCCTCATGATGTGTGTGTGTTCCTCATGATGTGTGTGTGCTCCTCATGATGTGTGTGTGTTCCTCATGATGTGTGTGTTCCTCATGATGTGTGTGTTCCTCATGATGTGTGTGCTCCTCATGATGTGTGTGTGCTCCTCATGATGTGTGTGTTCCTCATGATGTGTGTGTTCCTCATGATGTGTGTGTGCTCCTCATGATGTGTGTGTGTTCCTCATGATGTGTGTGTGTTCCTCATGATGTGTGTGTGTTCCTCATGATGTGTGTGTGTTCCTCATGATGTGTGTGTGTTCCTCATGATGTGTGTGTGTTCCTCATGATGTGTGTGTGCTCCTCATGATGTGTGTGTGTTCCTCATGATGTGTGTGTGTTCCTCATGATGTGTGTGTGCTCCTCATGATGTGTGTGTGTTCCTCATGATGTGTGTGTGCTCCTCATGATGTGTGTGTGTTCCTCATGATGTGTGTGTGTTCCTCATGATGTTGTGTGCTCCTCATGATGTGTGTGTGTTCCTCATGATGTGTTGTGTTCCTCATGATGGGTGTGTTTCTGATGTGTGGTGCTCCTCATGATGTGTGTGTGTTCCTCATGATGGTGTGTGCTCCTGATGTGTGTGTGTTCCTCATGATGTGTGTGTGCTCCTGATGATGTGTGTGTGTTCCTCATGATGTGTGTGTGCTCCTCATGATGTGTGTGTGTCCTCATGATGTGTGTGTGCTCCTGATGATGTGTGTGTGTCCTCATGATGTGTGTGTGCTCTCATGAGTGTGTTGTTGTGTGTGTTGCCTCGATGATGTGTGTGTCTCCTCATGATGTGTGTGTTCCTCATGATGTGTGTGTGCTCCTCATGATGTGTGTGTTCCTCATGATGTGTGTGTTCCTCATGATGTGTGTGTGTTCCTCATGATGTGTGTGTTCCTCATGATGTGTGTGTGCTCCTCATGATGTGTGTGTGTCCTCATGATGTGTGTGTGTTCCTCATGATGTGTGTGTGTTCCTCATGATGTGTGTGTGTTCCTCATGATGTGTGTGTGCTCCTCATGATGTGTGTGTGTTCCTCATGATGTGTGTGTGTTCCTCATGATGTGTGTGTGCTCCTCATGATGTGTGTGTGCTCCTCATGATGTGTGTGGTGTTCCTCATGATGTGTGTGTGTTCCTCATGATGTGTGTGTGCTCCTCATGATGTGTGTGTTTCCTCATGATGTGTGTGTGCTCCTCATGATGTGTGTGTGTCCTCATGATGTGTGTGTGTTCCTCATGATGTGTGTGCTTCCTCATGATGTGTGTGTGTTCCTCATGATGTGTGTGTGTTCCTCATGATGTTGTGTGTTCCTCATGATGTGTGTGTGCTCCTCATGATGTGTGTGTGTTCCTCATGATGTGTGTGTGTTCCTCATGATGTGTGTGTGTTCCTCATGATGTGTGTGTGTTCCTCATGATGTGTGTGTGTTCCTCATGATGTGTGTGTGCTCCTCATGATGTGTGTGTGTTCCTCATGATGTGTGTGTGTTCCTCATGATGTGTGTGTGTTCCTCATGATGTGTGTGTGTTCCTCATGATGTGTGTGTGTTCCTCATGATGTGTGTGTGTTCCTCATGATGTGTGTGTGTTCCTCATGATGTGTGTGTGTCCTCATGATGTGTGTGTGTTCCTCATGATGTGTGTGTGTTCCTCATGATGTGTGTGTGTTCCTCATGATGTGTGTGTGTTCCTCATGATGTGTGTGTGCTCCTCATGATGTGTGTGTGTTCCTCATGATGTGTGTGTGTTCCTCATGATGTGTGTGTGCTCCTCATGATGTGTGTGTGTTCCTCATGATGTGTGTGTGCTCCTCATGATGTGTGTGTGTTCCTCATGATGTGTGTGTGCTCCTCATGATGTGTGTGTGCTCCTCATGATGTGTGTGTGTTCCTCATGATGTGTGTGTGTTCCTCATGATGTGTGTGTGCTCCTCATGATGTGTGTGTGTTCCTCATGATGTGTGTGTGTTCCTCATGATGTGTGTGTGCTCCTCATGATGTGTGTGTGTTCCTCATGATGTGTGTGTGCTCCTCATGATGTGTGTGTTCCTCATGATGTGTGTGTGTTCCTCATGATGTGTGTGTGTTCCTCATGATGTGTGTGTGTTCCTCATGATGTGTGTGTGTTCCTCATGATGTGTGTGTGCTCCTCATGAGGTGTGTGTGTCTCCTCATGATGTGTGTGTGTTCCTCATGATGTGTGTGTGTTCCTCATGATGTGTGTGGTGTTCCTCATGATGTGTGTGTGTTCCTCATGATGTGTGTGTGCTCCTCATGATGTGTGTGTGTCTCCTCATGATGTGTGTGTGTTCCTCATGATGTGTGTGTGCTCCTCATGATGTGTGTGTGCTCTCATGGATGTGTGTGGTGTTCCTCATGATGTGTGTGTGCTTCCTCATGATGTGTGTGTGTTCCTCATGATGTGTGTGTGTTCCTCATGAGTGTGTGTGTGCTCCTCATGATGTGTGTGTTGCTCCTGATGTGTGTGTGTTCCTCATGATGTGTGTGTGCTCCTCATGATGTGTGTGTGTGTTCCTCATGATGTGTGTGTGTTCCTCATGATGTGTGTTTGTGCTCCTCATGATGTGTGTGTGTTCCTCATGATGTGTGTGTGTTCCTCATGATGTGTGTGTGCTTCCTCATGATGTGTGTGTGTTCCTCATGATGTGTGTGTGTCTCCTCATGATGTGTGTGTGTTCCTCATGATGTGTGTGTGTTCCTCATGATGTGTGTGTTCTCCTCATGATGTGTGTGTGCTCCTCATGATGTGTGTGTGTTCCTCATGATGTGTGTGTGTTCCTCATGATGTGTGTGTGTTCCTCATGATGTGTGTGTGTTCCTCATGATGTGTGTGTGCTCCTCATGATGTGTGTGTGTTCCTCATGATGTGTGTGTGTTCCTCATGATGTGTGTGTGCTCCTCATGATGTGTGTGTGCTCCTCATGATGTGTGTGTGTTCCTCATGATGTGTGTGTGCTCCTCATGATGTGTGTGTGTTCCTCATGATGTGTGTGTGCTCCTCATGATGTGTGTGTGCTCCTCATGATGTGTGTGTTCCTCATGATGTGTGTGCTCCTCATGATGTGTGTGTGCTCCTCATGATGTGTGTGTGTTCCTCATGATGTGTGTGTGATCCTCATGATGTGTGTGTGCTCCTCATGATGTGTGTGTGTCCTCATGATGTGTGTGTGTTCCTCATGATGTGTGTGTGCCTCCTGATGTGATGTGTGTGTTCCTCATGATGTGTGTGCTCCTCATGATGTGTGTGTGTTCCTCATGATGTGTGTGTGCTCCTGATGATGTGTGTGTTCCTCATGATGTGTGTGTGTTCCTCATGATGTGTGTGTGTTCCTCATGATGTGTGTGTGCTCCTCATGATGTGTGTGTGTTCCTCATGATGTGTGTGTGTGTGTGTGTGTGTGTGTTCCTCATGATGTGTGTGTGTTCCTCATGATGTGTGTGTGTTCCTCATGATGTGTGTGTGCTCCTCATGATGTGTGTGTGCTCCTCATGATGTGTGTGTGTTCCTCATGATGTGTGTGTGTTCCTCATGATGTGTGTGTGCTCCTCATGATGTGTGTGTGTTCCTCATGATGTGTGTGTGTTCCTCATGATGTGTGTGTGCTCCTCATGATGTGTGTGTGTTCCTCATGATGTGTGTGTGTTCCTCATGATGTGTGTGTGCTCCTCATGATGTGTGTGTGCTCCTCATGATGTGTGTGTGTTCCTCATGATGTGTGTGTGCTCCTCATGATGTGTGTGTGTTCCTCATGATGTGTGTGTGTTCCTCATGATGTGTGTGTGCTCCTCATGATGTGTGTGTGTTCCTCATGATGTGTGTGTGTTCCTCATGATGTGTGTGTGCTCCTGATGATGTGTGTGTGTTCCTCATGATGTGTGTGCTCCTCATGATGTGTGTGTGTTCCTCATGATGTGTGTGTGCTCCTGATGATGTGTGTGTTCCTCATGATGTGTGTGTGCTCCTGATGATGTGTGTGTGTTCCTCATGATGTGTGTGCTCCTCATGATGTGTGTGTGTTCCTCATGATGTGTGTGTGCTCCTGATGATGTGTGTGTTCCTCATGATGTGTGTGTTCCTCATGATGTGTGTGTTCCTCATGATGTGTGTGTTCCTCATGATGTGTGTGTGCTCCTCATGATGTGTGTGTGGTCCTCATGATGTGTGTGTGTTCCTCATGATGTGTGTGTGTTCCTCATGATGTGTGTGTGTTCCTCATGATGTGTGTGTGTTCCTCATGATGTGTGTGTGTTCCTCATGATGTGTGTGTGTTCCTCATGATGTGTGTGTGCTCCTCATGATGTGTGTGTGCTCCTCATGATGTGTGTGTGCTCCTCATGATGTGTGTGTGCTCCTCATGATGTGTGTGTGCTCCTCATGATGTGTGTGTGTTCCTCATGATGTGTGTGTGTGTTCCTCATGATGTGTGTGTGTTCCTCATGATGTGTGTGTGTTCTTCATGATGTGTGTGTGCTCCTCATGATGTGTGTGTGTTCCTCATGATGTGTGTGTGCTCCTGATGATGTGTGTGTTCCTCATGATGTGTGTGCTCCTCATGATGTGTGTGTGCTCCTCATGATGTGTGTGTTCCTCATGATGTGTGTGTTCCTCATGATGTGTGTGTGCTCCTCATGATGTGTGTGTGTTCCTCATGATGTGTGTGTGTTCCTCATGATGTGTGTGTGTTCCTCATGATGTGTGTGTGTTCCTCATGATGTGTGTGTGTTCCTCATGATGTGTGTGTGTTCCTCATGATGTGTGTGTGCTCCTCATGATGTGTGTGTGTTCCTCATGATGTGTGTGTGTTCCTCATGATGTGTGTGTGTTCCTCATGATGTGTGTGTGCTCCTCATGATGTGTGTGTGTTCCTCATGATGTGTGTGTGTTCCTCATGATGTGTGTGTGTTCCTCATGATGTGTGTGTGTTCCTCATGATGTGTGTGTGTTCCTCATGATGTGTGTGTGTTCCTCATGATGTGTGTGTGCTCCTCATGATGTGTGTGTGTTCCTCATGATGTGTGTGTGTTCCTCATGATGTGTGTGTGCTCCTGATGATGTGTGTGTTCCTCATGATGTGTGTGTGCTCCTGATGATGTGTGTGTGTTCCTCATGATGTGTGTGCTCCTCATGATGTGTGTGTGCTCCTCATGATGTGTGTGTGTTCCTCATGATGTGTGTGTGTTCCTCATGATGTGTGTGTGCTCCTCATGATGTGTGTGTGCTCCTCATGATGTGTGTGTGTTCCTCATGATGTGTGTGTGCTCCTCATGATGTGTGTGTGCTCCTCATGATGTGTGTGTGCTCCTCATGATGTGTGTGTGTTCCTCATGATGTGTGTGTGCTCCTCATGATGTGTGTGTGCTCCTCATGATGTGTGTGTGTTCCTCATGATGTGTGTTTGTGCTCCTCATGATGTGTGTGTGCTCCTCATGATGTGTGTGTGCTCCTCATGATGTGTGTGTGTTCCTCATGATGTGTGTGTGTTCTTCATGATGTGTGTGTGCTCCTCATGATGTGTGTGTGCTCCTCATGATGTGTGTGTGCTCCTTGTGTGTGCTCCTCATGATGTGTGTGTGCTCCTCATGATGTGTGTGTGCTCCTTGTGTGTGCTCCTCATGATGTGTGTGTGCTCCTCATGATGTGTGTGTGTTCCTCATGATGTGTGTGTGTTCTTCATGATGTGTGTGTGCTCCTCATGATGTGTGTGTGCTCCTCATGATGTGTGTGTGTTCCTCATGATGTGTGTGTGTTCTTCATGATGTGTGTGTGCTCCTCATGATGTGTGTGTGTTCCTCATGATGTGTGTTTGTGCTCCTCATGATGTGTGTGTGTTCCTCATGATGTGTGTGTGTTCCTCATGATGTGTGTTTGTGCTCACCTGCTCTGGACGAGCTCGGTTCCCCTCATCCAGTGGAAGGACGGGTTTGGAAACCCGGAGGCGGAACATTCCAGAACCGCATCTGTTCCCTGAAGAGCCGAAACCTTCTGAGGTCTCTGGAGGAACACCAGACCTCTCGCCACTCCAGGCTCTGCTCGACACACACACACACACACACACACACACGCGTTAGATTACACACATACATGCATCTGATTGTTTATTCTCGCTCTGGTCAGGAAGCTTCGTCTCTGGAGGCGCATATGAATGTATACCGCAAAACATGATGTTCTTCCGCTGTATTTTCATCAGTACAAACATCTTAATATCTTCAGTCATTGTTCTTCTCCAGTAAATGTATCTTGATTCAAGAATGTTTGGATATTAGTGTTGGAAAACGAGACACTAACACTAGCGGTGCGTGTCCACTACAGCGGCTAAACTCTAATGGCTAATGTGTTAAATCTATGTTAATGATTGTGTTTAATCTATGTTTTTTTCAACACACGGACAATATAATCATCGATATATTGACAATATATCAAGAGCCACACGATTACATTTGGAAATAGACAAGCTTTGTTTCTAAATGCCACAAGCAAAGATATCCTGTCAATTTTATAAACTTTTGTAAACCTAGCCAGTAAAATCACAATGAACACATCCACACTGAAATATTTAACATATATATAACAACTGCAAAGCGTCTCATTTGTAAAATAAAATTATTTGCGCACAAAATGTACCCTGGTAATCCAGAGTTCTCGCAAGAGCACAAGTTGAATTTGCTCAGCGAGTTACTCTGGCGTCGAGTAATGATGCTCATTAAATATGCGCTTGTATCCGAGCTGCACCAATCACAGCGGGTTATCTGATATAGGCGGGCCGGAGGCGAGATGACGACAGCGCTGTGACGGCGAAGTCATTAGTAAACATTGCAAGATGGCTCTGGATGAACACCAGTTGTTTGAAACGGCTTTGGCCGCTACAATGAACGAGTTAGTCTCGGCTTTTTATCTAAAACAGGAACAGAAGACGCCGCTCGAATCCTTCCTTTGCAAGAAGGGCGTTTTTGCTGTTTTGCCGACCGGATTCGGCAAGAGTCTAATCTACCAGTTAGCTGCGCTGGTAGCTGAGCGTATGGGGCTTGTTGTGATTGGTCGTAGTGTTATCCAATTGCGTGCAGTGAGATTTTCAAACGCATGCTTGGTGCCGCCCCTCGAGCTGGGCGAGCTTCATTAGTCGACGCCAGACCATTAATCTTTCAGATTTGGGTCTGGATTTCCAGGCTACACAAAATCCAGCATAAACTCTATTCAAATATGTTTAAACTCTCAAGACAGACGTCACAACCCGAACCTCACAGCGATTGGCTGCCGACCGCATTTTTCGCTTGATATTTGCATAAAGTCGAGAACCGCCCAACCTTTTGACACTCTCAACACTCTCAATCCCACAATGCACTGCGTGAGCGTGAGCTCGACTTCCATAGGAATTAATTAAAAACGTTCGCTCCGTTTGCGCAGTGCCAGTGGACACACACACACACACACACACACACACACACACACACACACACACACACACACATAACTAGAATCCTTTTAATGCAGTTGTTTCTCGTCTAGTCTCTGCATTTCTGTGACCTCTGAACTCTCAGGATAAATTGAGCACAGTTTTCCTCCTGTACGCCTGCAGGAGCGTTTCCTCCCAGAATGCCCTATTTCAGTCCGTCTGGGCCTTTAGAGACGCTTCCCATCAGATCCACCGTTTGGCAGTCAGAAAACACACCAGTCAGTTCTGGCCGGAGGGGATTCACTCTTTCCCATAGTTTCCCATCTAACACTCCAGGAACAGCTTCAGTCCATCATCACACACCTGATCATCACACACCTGATCATCACACTCACACACCTGAGTGGGACGAAGATGGGACATTCATGAGAGAACAGCTGAAATGGAGTTTGTCTCATTAAACCAAATGTGTAGTTGCTATAATCATGTCAACAGTTTAACTATCTCAGCAGGGTTCAGCTGAAACTGACAGCAGAAAACACATTCACCCTCACCGCAAGAAACAGAGTTTGTGCATCAACAAGCGTTTTCATGCATGTGTTTCAAGCCCAAAAAAAACTTAAATCAGGAGCGACAGCATTTCTCCTGATTTCTGGTCTTGTTTAAGGAGAGCATTAGTAGAATATAAAGGAGACTGGAATCATTAGCAGGACGCTGAGGTCACTGACTCAAACTGGACTAACAAGTCATTGATTCTCGTACATTGATCAACGAAAATGTCAGAGCTGCAGAAATCATTTATGGAAAATTACTGATATTTGAGCGCTGATAAGCTTTTGCTACACTTTCATTTGTTATCGTAAGCATTCCATTCACTGGATGGAACAAAATACACATTAAAGGGATAGTTCACCCAAAAATGAAAATTCTATCATTGTTTACTCACCCTCAAGTTGTTCCAAACCTGTATGAGATTCTTTGTTCTGCTGAACACAAAGGAAGATATTTGGAAGAATGTTTGTAACCAAATAGATCTCGGTCCCCATTGACTACCATAGTATATTTTTTTCCTACTATGGTAGTCAATGGGGACCAAGATCTGTTGATTACAAACATTCTTCCAAATATCTTCCTTTGTGTTCAGCATAACAAAGAATCTCATACAGGTTTGGAACAACTTGAGGGTGAGTAAACAATGATAGAATTTTCATTTTTGGGTGAACTATCCCTTTAACATGATTTGTTCAAATATAAACTGTAAATACACTATATTGCCAAAAGTTTTGGGACAACTTTAATGATATCCCATTCCTCATCCGTGGAGTTTAATATGGACCCTTTGCCGCTATAACAGCTTCAACTCCTCTGGGAAGGCTTTCCACAAGGTTTAGGAGTGTGTTTATGGGAATTTTTGCACATTCTTCTAGAAGCTCATTAGTGAGGTCCGGCACTGATGTTGGACGAGAAGCTCTCAGTCGCTGCTCTAGTTCATCCCAAAGCTGTTCTATCGGGTTGAGCTCAGGTCTACAGTCCAGTTCCTCCACACCAAACTCCTCATCCATGTGTTTATGGTCCTGCTTTGTGCACTGGAGCGCAGTCATGCTGGAACATGAACATCCCCAGACTCTTCACACAAATTTGGGAGCATGAAATTGTTCAAAATGTCTTGGTCTGCTGAAGCATTAAGCTTTCACTGGAACTAAGAGGCCGAGCCCTGAAGAACAATCCCACACCATACCACCACCCCCCCCTCCACCAAACAACCCCACACCATAACGCCCCCCCCCCCCCCCCCCCCCCCCCCCCCCCCCCCAAACAACCCCACACCATAATCCCCCCTCCACCAAACAACCCCACACCATAATCCCCCCTCCACCAAACTTTACACTTGGCACAATGCAGTCAGGCAAGTACCGTTCTCCTGGCAACAGCCAAAACCAGACTCGTCCATCAGAATGCCAGACAGAGAAGCATGATTCGTCACTCCCCAGCAAGCAATAGCCGTCATTTCACAGTCTAGGTTAACTATAGACCTGATTTAGTCCGGCTATGAGTAACACACTTCTAGCCAAAATAACCTTGAATTTGGTTACATGTCACTTTTGCCAAAGTAACTTGCGAGATGTATGCTATTCCATCATGTAAGCAAAGTAAACAGTGATTACAAGGTGTTTGGTTTCATTTCTTCACTCATTTAATTTCTTTGTTATCTGGTTGTTGACTAGTCTATTATTGGGCGATAGTTTAGACGTCTATTAAATTTTCATTGACAGTTAAAATTTTGCCTTGTTTTAGCCTAGATGTCTGGGCTGTGTTTGGAAGGCTATTAGACGTATTTTAAATGCAAAATTGCTTACTAGGTCCAGAGAACATGTCTCCACTGCACTAGAGTCCAGTGGCGGCCCGCTTTACCCCACTGCATCCCCCGCTTTACCCCACTGCATCCCACACCTAACACCACTGCATCTCACGCTTTACTCCACTGCATCCCACGCTTTACACCACTGCATCTCACGCTTTACACCACTGCATCCCACGCTTTACACCACTGCATCCCACACTTTACACCACTGCATATCATGCTTTACTCCACTGCATCCCACGCTTTACACCACTGCATCACACGCTTTACACCACTGCATCCCACCCTTTACACCACTGCATCTCACGCTTTACACTACTGCATCCCATGCTTTACACCACTGCACCCCACGCTTTATACCACTACATCCCACGCTTTACCTCACTGCATCCCACGCTTTACACCACTGCATCCCACGCTTTACACCACTGCATCCCACGCTTTACACCACTGCATCTCAAGCTTTACACCATTGCATCCCACCCTTTACACCACTGCATCTCACGCTTTACACTACTGCATCCCATGCTTTACACCACTGCACCCCACGCTTTACACCACTATATCCCACGCTTTACCTCACTGCATCCCACGCTTTACACCACTGCACCCCACGCTTTACACCACTGCACCCCACGCTTTACACCACTGCATCCCACGCTTTACCCCACTGCATCCCACGCTTTACACCACTGCATCCCACGCTTTACCCCACTGCATCCCACGCTTTACCCCACTGCATCCCACGCTTTACCCCACTGCATCCCACGCTTTACCCCACTGCATCCCACGCTTTACTCCACTGCATCTCATGCTTTACACCACTGCACCCCACTGCACCCCACGCTTTACACCACTACATCCCACGCTTTACACCACTGCATCCCACGCTTTACCCCACTGCATCCCACGCTTTACACCACTGCACCCCACGCTTTACACCACTGCACCCCACGCTTTACACCACTGCATCCCACGCTTTACCCCACTGCATCCCACGCTTTACACCACTGCATCCCACGCTTTACACCACTGCATCCCACGCTTTACCCCACTGCATCCCACGCTTTACCCCACTGCATCCCACGCTTTACCCCACTGCATCCCACGCTTTACCCCACTGCATCCCACGCTTTACTCCACTGCATCTCATGCTTTACACCACTGCACCCCACTGCACCCCACGCTTTACACCACTACATCCCACGCTTTACCTCACTGCATCCCACGCTTTACACCACTGCATCACACGCTTTACACCACATCTCAAACTTTACACCACTGCATCCATCGCTTACACCACTGGATCCCACGCTTTACAAAACTGCATCTGACGCTTTCAACCACTGCATCCCACGCTTTACACCACTGCATCCCACCCTTTACACCACTGCATCCCACGCTTTACACCACTGCATCCCACGCTTTACTCCAATGCATCCCATGCTTTTCCCCACTGCATCCCACGCTTTACACCACTGCATCACACGCTTTACACCACATCTCACGCTTTACACCACTGCATCCCACGCTTTACACCACTACATCCCACGCTTTACACCACTGCACCCCACGCTTTACACCACTGCACCCCACGCTTTACACCACTGCACCCCACGCTTTACACCACTGCACCCCACGCTTTAAACCACTGCATCCCACGCTTTACACCACTACATCCCACGCTTTACACCACTGCATCCCACGCTTTACCCCACTGCTTCCCATGCTTTACCCCACTGCATCCCAAGCTTTACACCACTGCATCTCAAGCTTTACATCACTGCATCTCAAGCTTTACCCCACTGCATCCCACGCTTTACACCACTGCATCCCACGCTTTAACCCACTGCATCCCACGCTTTACACCACTGCATCCCACGCTTTACTCCACTGTGCTAGACTAACCGAGACTTGTTACAGCATACAAAGCTTGTTGTATACTGTTTCCCTCTTGTTGGTCTGATTGATTCTTTTGTTCTCCTCATTTGTAAGTTGTTTGGGATAAAAGCATCTACTAAATGATTAAACGTAAATGTAAATGATCCAGCGAGACTCACCCGGTAGGACTCTCAGGTCGGCGTCTGTACCGGTGCGGGAGCTTCCGGGATTCTCTGCCAGGCATCGGTACGTGGCCGAGTCAGGCGGCTGAACCCTGCTGACCTGCAGTGACCCCGAGGGCAGGATGACCACTCTGCTCTCCGGGTCAAAGGTCAAGGGTAGGTCCTCCCGGTTCTTCTGCCAGCGCACCACAGGCATG